>DWTO01000353.1:0-22366 GCA_018244755.1 Jemadia pseudognetus
TCAAGATGGCGGCCGTGGGACAAGGGTGGCGACCCCACAAACTTGGTTTTAGCTTTACACTGACCCCCCCTACACATCAAAAAAGTAAAATTGCGTCCTCTAAAAAACGCAACCCCAAATGTAACTTTTCAATGGACTAAAGCCTTCGTAACCGAAGATGCTCGTCTGTCATAAGCTGGCGACGTCATTAGGCGAGAGCTGTGTCTACACACATGCGACTGAAACTCACCTGAGCAGTCGCTTTGCAGTCAACGTGCAGTTCCAATGACGATGACATGCAGTCGGATTGCAGTTTTAATACAGTTATGTAGATTGCTGAACACTGCAGTGATTTAGCTAGTTAATACTTACATTTATATCAATATGTATACATGAATATTGGTAAGTGCCAAAGAATTTTTGTTAATTTAAGTAGCTGTATGAGAGATATCTATAGAGGTGGATGTCTCTATTATACTACCCCCGATAGTAAAAAAAGACGCATCTAGCGCTTTTTCTAAATTTAAGTTATATAAATTGCCGGAATCAGAAAAAAAGGCGCATCTACCTGTAAGTTATTGCCTTTGTATTTTATTGTATTGCCTTTAAATACGCAGATATTTCAATTGTCGAAATAAAATTTCGTGTTTCGTATATTAAAACATTTATTTTTCCGTTTTTACTGTTCGTTAGATACGTCTTTTTAACTATCGGGGGCAGTATAACTTTACTATGTACTCGTATAGATAAAACGCAGCAATTGCTAACAGCCCGTTACAGAGATCTCAGTGAAAGATTATATCTCCAGTACAACGTTTTCCGATCTCAAAGCTATTATATCATTCGTCTCTGTGTTCTCGGAAATCATTAACTTTCACACAATAAGAGACACTTCTTACTCGAATATAGTTTATTGAATCTTTTACTATTTCTTTAGATTTATATAGATTTAGATAGATTTTTTAGTTATTTAGATTCCTTGTAATATTTTGATGCGATTATGATTTTAACTATTTTTTTTTTTTTTTCATTTATTGTTTACATATACATTTTTAATTGTAACCTGCTCATGTGCTTTGTAATTTGCTACGCCCCTGCGGGGCTCATGTGTGTCATTTCATTTACTGATTTTTTACGCATGATGCAATAAATTTGATTTGATTTGATTTGATTTGATTTGATTTGATTTGAATTTTCTTTCGCATTTAAACTAAGACTAAATACTAGAAATAGAATATTTCCCTTGTTTAACTATGGATACTTACATAAGACCTAACCTACTTTACAATATTTTTTAGAATAATTTTTGTAATTTAGCTCGTAAGTAAGGTACTTTTCATTCTACATCATAATATAAGGTATATCAAATGCGAGATCACTATGATCGACATCATCAAATTATAACCCCAATTTCGATATACATCTCTGTTATTTCAAATCTCAATTGTCGTAAAGTTTACCTTATTTGGACCAATTTATTTAAATCTCAAATACCTGAATCTTTTAAAATTTCTGACACTTTTACTAATAATGGATTTTGCTTTCGAAAAATCATTTATAATCCAGTTTGTTAAAAGGGAATCGTAGTAATTTCTTTTGATTAGACGGATGTCTGGTAAATGTATACGTGTGCATTCAGTGTATTGTGCTGCTAAATGTGACTGAACAGAACAAGCGATAGTACTCGTGTGATTCTGAAAAAATAAATAAACAATACAGTTGGTAGGAAAATTAAAAAATATTTAATTCCAATAGCAACAATATCAACAGGCTTGTTTGCGGGGAGGTTTCGCGGGTGGGAGCGGGCGCATTCGTGTAATGAAGGTATAAGATCTAATGCCTGGGCGGTAGTTGGCTGGTGGCAAACATAAACACGACAATACAGGTCGAGACGTTTGCAATGCGCTTGTCGCAGTCAGCGTTCACCATCTAGCATGTTGCTTGGTCAGCTACCTCTTCACGATGGTTGGAAACCACCGTCGGTGGCGGGGCGGGGTCACCGACCTTGTGCTGTGCCTTGTTACTTTGTTACGTGTAAGTGACAAAGTTAACACAGTACTGCATAAGCGATTTTTTTCTGTTTAAGTCTTCTATTCGTTTTGGTGTAAGCTTCATATCCAAATTCATCATTCGCCAGCTCTTAAGTTTTAAACTTGTTATGTAGTCAAATTCAGCTATAACATAAACATTGTAAATGTCTGTATACATTTACTGAATACGCAATATAATCTTTCCATGTAGATAATATGTATTAAGTGTAATATTTATAATTCCATGTCTAAGAGAAGTATGGAAAATATTGTAGAAATCTTAACGTGTTGTTCGTGATTTATTAGGAATAGGTACAAATACGTTCAGAGCGCCATATACATATAATTATAAATTATACATTTTTAATTCGGTCAGCTTTTTTTACTCTTCATGTGCTTTAATGCGATTCTTTTAAATACTGTTTACTATTCAATAAGTGCATTATTTAGTATGTTTAAAAGGTATAGTTGTTATATAGATGTACGTTGTATTTTCACGGAGCTTTGCAAAGTTAGTCTGGTTAATTATCTTGTATTTTAATTTATTTGAACTTTTATCGTAAATATTTTACTTCGAAATTATCTTCGTATGTTAAATTTCTTAACTTATATGTCATCTTATTTTTTGCGTATTAATTATAATTCGTTTGTGTACGTTTTTCAAGCGGCATCTGGCATACGGAAACATTAATTGAAACTCACAGTAACACGCATTGTAGAACTGACAGGGTGATGGAATTGTTTTTAAATGTGACAATTAAGTTACGACTTAAATTGAAGCTAAGCATTGTATGGGCAAAAAGAAAGAACAATCAAAATTATTAAATTACACAAGGTATCAACTAATGAAATCTAATAGCAGATACGAACAAAAATATCGAAATTATTTAATTTAACACCGACCGTTTAATACGAGCTGGCTGGTTGCGAGCTGGACCGGCCAAGAATGACCTTTATCTCACAAACATATGCTAGACTTAGTGTTTCCAAGTGTGCCCTTGGAATTGTTTAGTTAACTTTCGTAACAATATGTGAAATTTTCTTAATTCATCCATCTGTCTACTCTCAAATATATTTCCCAGTTAGTTATTATGTTGGATATCCGTTTAATGTTCATCGTATATTAGGTCATACGTAGGGTGGGATAGGATCGATTTCGGCAAAATGAAATCATAGAAAAAATGTAATAAGACAGGCGAGCACAACACTATAAGCATAATGAGGACAAGATAGCCATCATACATATATGCCATAGTTTTGCTGTTCAATAAACACGCGGGTACGGTAAATGCACTTCATATTGGTAAAATTTTTACATGAAATAGTTTATCAGCTAATCACTTTTAGAATCATTAAGTGTTAGGATAAGTTAAGTGATCTTGTAAATATATATTCAAACGTGTGTCACATGAAAGTCGAATAACTAGAACTTAAGTAAACCCTGGGCGGGTTCATAGGCGGTAAGGTGCCTTAAGAGAAGTAAGAGGGTGTTTAGTAACGTGCGTATATTTTTCGTTTCCAAGAACACGATATATAATTTGTATTTCACCACAGTTCATAACTTTTGGAATTATAACCGCTTGGCTATTGTTTCTATAATTAGCGAATAAGTAAGGGTATTCACCGCTGTCTGTACACAGGATGTAAATTTCATAGCAGTGGCATGCTGAATGTAGTACCCATGCCCTGTTACTGTATCATTTGCTGGGATGAGCGATTAATGCATTACACCTTTCATATACATAGGTATAGAATGTGGAATAGAGTTTTAAAACTGTTCAAATAGAAGCGTTTGATGAAGTACAAGTTAATACCCTTAGTAGTCACGTCGAAACAAAACACAAGAACTGAAGTTTAATTTCATTAAATTCGGACGTTCCGTTACATATAATTATAAAAAAATCTGCGATGTGATGAAAAAAATTGGTGAAAGTCAGTCGTTTTTATTTGTACTACTTTAAACCGGATATTAAGCTACCGTCAATAAGTTATTTTTATATTAGCTATTTATTATTATGTAGGCTTAATTATCCATTACACGCACATCCTTATAACGCTTCTGAAACGATTTGAAAACTATGAAAATGTCAAACATTCCAGTTTACGTTTCGAGGTGTTGTGTTCTTGGAAAATATATTTTTAAGTACACTTTAGGACTGTATTCGGTGAATAAAAAAAAATTTATCCAAAATTAATCTAGAGAGCCAAGTTGAGGCGAAATCGTATTCTTAAAATAGTTCATAAGTTGAAATAATATGATGTACTATGTACATGTACTCTTTAACATGTCTTTCGTATTACATCGTTGAAATCTTTGTCTTTGTCACATGTTTAACACTAAGTAGGTATTGTCAGTCTATGATAAGTGGAAGTAAGCACAAGATTACTGGTTATTTAGTTACTTGTTGTTACATAGGTGTCGCTGGTGTGTAATAAAATGAGAAAATATAAAGAAGAAAAAAATAAAAAATGATACTAAAAAATAAAAAAAATAATAAAACAAATAATACAAAAAAAATAAAACATGCAAAATTCCAAAAAAAATACAAAAGAAAAAAATACAAAAAAAAATACAAAAAATACAAAAGGGCTCCAAAAAAAAATACAAATAGGAAAATACAAAAAAAATATAAAATCACAAAAACCACATAAATAATAGTTGTAAGTTTACTAGCTTAAGTGGATTAATTAATTAATTTAGTTTTACCTACCAGGTATTATTGTTGTTACTCTAAGCGTGCCAGTAGGTACTTAAATGGTACAGTCACAAAAAACTTATCACTTGAGTATTTCCAACTTTTGTAACGCCAGCAATTGCAGCTCGTTTAAGAGGTAGACACAGGCTGTAATACTGATTTCATGACTCCACACCTCAAAATAACAAAATGACTGTACCAAAATAGTATGCAAATTGTTTATGGTATATAACAATGGTAAGACCTGGTATAGTGTTTAAATACGTTCGTGAAAAGCAATCTAGTTAAGTTAATAAATACGGCTAAACAACGACGGTTCTTCACGTTACTTGTTATCGTTAGATTCTTAATGTACGAGCACTTATCACTGTTTGCTGTGTGCACCTTTCATACGGTTTTATGCGGCTCCTAAAGCTTTGCCATGTGAATATAAGTAAAAAAATTTAATTAAATTTGTAGTATTACAATATTGAAATATGTTGTATTTTAATAATACACTTGGGAATATTGTGCCTTAAAGAATAGATATTCCATGATCTAAAAGGATCAGGGAAAATATATAGAAATATCACGATCCATGTTTTGGTCGTTTTGTAGTCGTAGTCCTATAGTTTTTCAATCTTTCAGTGTTTAACCGCACTGTAACGTAATCTTGCACGAATGTACGCCGTTATGCACCGCTCATCATTAAAATATGTAGGTTATTTCTTTGCCTTCGATTTTTAGGATAAGGTTGTTGTAATAAGATGATTGTGCTACTGGCACGTACTGCAAATATGTGGATAAAGCAAATGTTTATACATACATTGATTTTCAATTGATATCGACTATCATCGAAACAATTGTATATTATGTATGTTAAACAAACGAACATGAATGGTGGAACCGGTTTGGCTTATCAAATAGACTCATTGCGATCTACATTTTATGTTAGATTGTGTCTTTAACTGTTTTATCACATCATGCACTTGATAGAACTTTCGTAAATACGAAATCCTCGTGTGGATTTATTATATGTATTTCATTAGTTGGTAGTGTTAGATCTACTTTTCGGTTTATTTAATATATATCACAGATATAAAAATGAGAAACAGCAAATCTACCGTCTTCCGGAATTTGAAACGATTCTTCCATAATTTAATTTAATAATAGTCGCTTGATTAATACTTAAAAAACACGAACACATTCTGTGAACGATTTTATAAAAGAGTTTAGTGTTTCAAATGACGATTAGTATAATTTAGAACAATTCAAGTCGGGAAATACTAAACAGCAAAGACCATCGCTCTCTATCTTTTATGGATCGCTAATAGTGTGTATTTATCTGTATCGGTTTTACAGTGTATTTAGGGCATCTTAAATCCTCTGTGCTTAACGGGATGCTACCCCCTCATCTACTGTTAGGGGCTGTAAACGAAATGGTTCAACCTGGCTCCGAATATCTTGTTCTAGGGCACCGATGTACGGGTGGGATTGGTACAACATCTATTGCATCACGTTGGTACAATTCATGTCAGTCTGAATACACTTTAATTACAAAATGTCGGGCGTTACGGTAATTTGAACTATTCTTCATCTAAGCTTCAGAGTAAAATGATTTCAAAGTAGTAAGAATGTCTCGAGCTTCTTTTGAGTTTAATATCCCGAGTTGCTGATACTCATTACGGTTCTGCCTTGACGGATCGATTAAAAATAGGGCTTATAAATTATTTTTGTAATCCATATGATGATCACATTTGTTGCGGAGGCATTGTTAGTTCATTTTACGCTGATTTAGATTAGGCGTTTTAATTGTTAACCTTGATTAGTGTTATCTATTATAATATACAATGATATCCGATTGCCTTATAGATGTAGACGATGACGAAACCAACGAAAATATTCGATCTACTAATCTAATTATTTAGTATTAGTTCGATGTATAATTAAGTTTAGATCAATAAGATTCACGTTGTGCACTTAGCGGTCATTGTGAATGCAAGGCCCAAATCAATTTAATAGATAAATAATCTGCAGTCTTCCGACTAATTTTAATTGTTGTAACAATAAGGCGCCAGTGAAGGATGACGGAAATATCGGACATATCTAAAATTCTAAGTTCAGCTCAGGCAGGTTCAGACATGATACGTCGGAGTTCTTTTTTCTCAATCCTGTTTAGTAATTTTTTTAAATCGCTTAGCACCTACACTTTTAATTTTTATACTTATCTACTCATATTTTTTGATAATTACGCAGACGTAATTTCGCTTTAAATTATGATGAAATAGTTTAGATTCACTTTATTATATCGTCAAAAATATTGTATAGCCTTTTAATTTTTTTTTATTTATTTCAAATCATCATCACAAAATGTAAGAGATGATTTTTTACCGTATCATCAACCTAACCTCTTCAAATAAGAACATAGGTACAAAGGAGCTTGTATATCCTATTTCCAATATCGAATCGCAAGTAGGTACTTTGAAGATTCAATGAAGTAAGCAACATCTGGCTTGAAATTTGGGCGCAATTTCTAAGACAACTGAATCTTTTAGGGTATGTTTGAAATGAACTAGTTAATATTTGGTCAACGTGCTTTATAGATTAATAAGTGCTCTATAGATTAATAAGTGCTCTATAGATTAATAAGTGCCCTATAGATTAACAAGTGCTCTATATATTAATAAGTGCCCTATAGATTAATAAGTGCTCTATAGATTAATAAGTGCTCTATAGATTAACAAGTGCTCTATATATTAATAAGTGCTCTATAGATTAATAAGTGCTCTATAGATTAATAAGTGCTCTATAGATTAACAAGTGCTCTATATATTAATAATTAATAAATGCTTTATAGATTAATAAGTGATAAACGTCTTTATAGCTTAAATTAAAGTTGATCTAACATTTTCATAAGAGTGCCTATAATACATAACACTGACAACGATTAATATTCTCCTTGCTTATCTAGATGTAATAAGAATCGTAAAATCAAACTTTCACTTAGTATTTGCTTGCAGTTATTATATTCGGATATTTTCTTACGCTCCGTTCTGACTTGTTACTTGCGTGTTTAGTTTCTCTCAAGGTGGTAAAATCTTGTGCACGGATTCGCCTGGGGAAGTACCACCGTCACGCCTCCATCAACCGCCGTCACTTGTCGATCTGTGTGTCGGTATGAAGGGTGTGATAGCCAGTTCGTTTGTGCACACGAGGTAGTCCAACTTAAACCTCAAAGCGGATAAGTGTTCGAGACCAGTATATATAAACCTTGTATTTATATAGACTAGTGTCATGTAACACCTGAACAACGTCGCTTAACATCATGTGGCTTAATTGATTGCCATTGCCATTTCGATCAGAATATTTGAGTAATAGCTCAGTATTCACTAGCAATAATAACATCATTCCTAATGTCTCACTATCTACAGTACATCAGTGGAATATTGCGCTCTTGACCTTGTTAGTGTCAATGTATACTTGGACGCAATTACATGCTGCTAGTGTTTGCGAGTTCCTCGAATCCTTTTGTTACAATCCCATCCACCGTAAGAAAGATAATCCCATCCACTAATTAATAAGTTTGGTTGGTGAAAAATGTTAATTTGGTCTTCCCTTTCCATCTTCTGATCCCTTGGTTTGATCTTCCTTTTCTTCTTCCTAATTTAGCCTTCCGTTTCTTCCTCATGATCAACTATAATTTTCTTCCCTCTCTTCCTCCTGGTCCCTTCTTGATAATACATACGATTAGTTCTACAGTCATTCACAACGAAATCCTCCGTAACATTTGGTTAGTAATTTCTTAACAATACACATTCGTAGACATTATAGCTTTGATTTTTTATCTAATCACACAGCAATAAACATGATTTCATTTGCCTTTGTGATAGTCAGCTTTTGGTTGTAGGCAACTCATTCCAATCTAGACATCAATATAGCAGTGTATCTGATCAGTGTAGCCATCCTGTTAAATAGACAATTATGTCATGACGTGCTCTTTCACCATTTACAGGCCTTAAAAAATCCATAGCTTAATAAGTACGTCGCGTCGGTTGACTTGCTGCTAAATTGTTTGCGAATGTATGTATCAGTTTCCTCTTCTATGGTCCCCAAATCTTTCCATTTCTCTTAATAAAACTACGTAAAAAAGATTCATGATTTTTTTATCACCTTTTTGCTTCTGACATGCAACGATTTTGATATATTTGATTATTAGATTAAGACACGTTATTATTATATAAGTGTTTATTGTTGTATGGGTTGGTGAAATAGGCTCGAATTTAGTCTTCCAATCACTTAACATCATCTTTTTTATATCATCCCATTAATCGTATTAATCGTGTTCAACAGTGACATGAATCTTGAAAATTGCCCTAAATAGGAATAAGTAATTAAGCAATATTAACTCAAGTAAAGTATCTAGTTCATATAAACGTTATACAGTGCCTTGTTTATTGCGTTTCGGGTTATTGTCGGATATTCACCAACCCACTGTTACGAAAGCTGCCTTAGCAAGAGATTGTTATGATCCTTGTTCATTAGATAGGTGTTAAGTTTTTCTGTACCGTGTAGGTTCTACTAAAAGCAATATGTAGACTACCGGCGTCGGGACGTGACGACCCCATCGCCCGTGCTCAAACACCTTCGGGGGTTTGAGTGCGCAGTCAGTCTGCACCCTTTGTCCTTGAGTGAACACCGTACTCGTGACAAGCAGTCCAGGGGTGTAATGGACCGTCTTCGGGCCAAACGATTACATGTGTTAGTGTTTAAACCCCATTGTCTTACCATCTAATAGTAACTAAGACGCTAGAGGCTTATCCGTAAAATGTCATTAATACCATCGAACAACTCAAGCCCGTCTGTTCAAATTGGCCTCTTCCGTTCAAGGTCTTTATCTTGAATTGAATGTAGATCAAATATGACACCTCGTTAAACTTTAAATCAATAATACCGGATAGCTTATATTTTTGTAATGTTACGTAAGTTCAGGCAGCCGTTATATTGTGATTAGGTATAATTTGCTTATGTTTGCTATGAAGAAATGAGACGTACTCGTAGCAATCAGTGTGTTAGTGGACAGCACATATCACAGTTTAACGGGTCCAGTCTGGCAGAGATGATAACGCGCAAATAACTCTTGTTATGATCGGCCACCAGATACTTGATCCTATTCTATCTTTATCTCTTGTAGGCCTTTGTGGTGGTATCTTTTGTCTAAAGACCATCTGCGGAAATACCACTGCTGCGCCTCTTTCGATCGCAAGACAACAGAGCTTATTCTGTTGGATTACGGTCGCAAGGGTGTGATAGACAGACTCGGGGAACATGACATGTCAACTTAGTCTTGTGTAGCGAGGCGTTTGTGTCTCACCACGGATAGGATTTCAATCCAATTCGAGGTTGGGTTAACCGAATGTTTCTTAGCTATACAATCGGCACGAAGATTCTCCCGGGATGATTCAAAGTCAACTATCATTTGAATACTAACCGCGAACATCTATCAGAATGATCCAGTTAAATTACGATAGGTGGATGGAGTACCCGACGCACCGCTAGTGGTTGATTTATTTTCGCATATATCATTTCTCGTTTTTTCAGTTTCGTTAAGTAGTTTGGGGTAGTGTTTCTTTCGATTCTTATCTCATGATTTATTTGGGTTGGAAGCTTTTTTTTAGGTGTAAGTAAATGTATATTAATGATGTTAACGTATCCTATTAAGTTCAATGAGAGGTATATTTTTGTATATATAATAAAAAGAAAAATTACAAAAAATAAAAACGAGTTACAAAAATTACAAAAAAAACGGTCGCAAAAATAAAAATCAAAAAAATATACAAAATCAAAAATATACAAAAAAATATACAAAATCAAAAATATACAAAAAAAATATACAAAATCAAAAATATACAAAAAAAATATACCAAAATCAAAAATATACAAAAAAAATATAAAAGAACTTAAAAATACAAAAATATATATAAAAGATAAAAATACAAAAATAGTTAATTTTGTCAAAATTGTTTTCCACCGTTATAATAACAACTGTGCATCTACCTCCTAACTAGAATAAGGCGATGATCTTTGTGAGTGGGTGGGTGGTAAACTGTAGGTCTGCTTAGGGAGGCCTGTTTTTATCGAGCCGAGAAACCATTACAGTAAAACCTAATATTAATATCATTAGGGATGACCGATAGGATGGGCCTTCCGGTCGCAAATTGAACATCCAGGAGGGTTACTTTTCGAATCTGTCTTTCCAATTATAATTCTTTTGTCCTCCAAAATTACTTAAATGGCTTCCTATTCAAACGGATACAAGAGCAATTAGGATGTGGAATACAACCGGAAAAAATATTGATTATGTTATTAGATTACGCGGATTTTTCTGTGATCATTTAGAATGTTCATGAATTATATCACCACCGCTTTCGAATATCTACATAGAAGATAACCCCACTGTTACCTCGGAGCACTAACATGAAAATTCTATGCCACGATGCTTCGATGATGATGTGAAGTCATACTTATCTAGTGGAGTTGACGCGCGCGCTACGAGCTAAGCACCCTAAGTGTAATTAATTCTTCACATCGACATGAAGTTAATGGCCGAACATCAAAAGCTAATGAAACCCAATTTTCGCATCGCGTATTTCTGGGGAAGACTTAATTGACTTGGCCCTGATATGTGAGTGTATGTTGGGTTTTTGTAATTTTTTTTCTATTTCCCGTTGCTCCTACATCCTTTTGATCTGTCAGCTCTCCTTCGTGCTTGTAAACATTCACATTGTCTACCGTGATTATTATTTACAACAACTATCTTGCAAGACGTTTCGCTGAACAACTAGCGTTGATTTATTATGCACTCACTTTGATACGTTCACCAATTGCCTATTGATTCATGTTGTTAACAACATCGACTAGTTATCCTTGGAAATATTATCGAAAATAATTATAAAAAGGTAAATCGGTGTTTGCAAAGATCTGCGAAATTATACTAATATTGCTAATTAATTACGAAATCCATATTAAATTCCTTGCAGTTTTTGGACTTTTAGGAGGGTAGTTTTGCAAATCTCCGCGCCAGTATTTTTAGTTTTAATTATATAAATTTTTACGTTTTTTTGTCCCCCAAAATCAAAGTCTTCAAAAAATATGGGCCAGTGTATGAGCAAAGACGATTACATCGTATGGAATATTACTGTGAATATTAATGCCCTGGTTACACCTGCGGAAGCACTTTTTGTACTTTATTTTAATAATATTATTTTTGGCAGAATAAGAGGCGTTAACGGCTTTTGTTGCTTATATCAAGAGGCCGCAGCTACGACTTAACATCAGATGTCATACATGTCCGTTCACTAATATGCCCCATAGCTCGATGCTCATACACACCCTTTGGCTGTAAGTTGTCCTGTTCTTCCATTTTGTTATTTTAGATAAAGTAATTGTTGTTTTAGATTCTTACTTGTTTCAGGGTTAATGGATGTTTGCGTAGTAAGAATCCTAACACCCGTAAAAGGCTTTATGCTGTTATCTGTCTAGAGATTCTATTGAAATGATTTGGAATAATTAAATATTTGTGAATCATGTGATAAAATGTCCACGATCCATCTACAATGTGCGACGACTAGCATCAGCACGACTGGGGTTACAGAAGCGTTATAGGTGAACAATTTTAGTTGGTTGTCTAGTATCCCGCTTTTGTTACCGTAAACTGGCTGGTATTTATCATCTCGATGCGAAACTAGGCCTTCCACGTGTGCATGACTCATATAGTTCCTGTTGAGTTCAAGCCAACCCCGATTGCATCGGTACAAGCTGCTGGAAGGTGAACGGGGCTCTGGCGCGCCGTGTGTTCTACGAGATCCCTGGAATAAAGACCAAGATAGTCTAAAATATGTTCGCTTCATTCTGGTAGGGGTAAATAATGCCCTGTTAATTAGATTCAATGTCGATAGTTGAGGTCTTTCGGGTGAGGCAGATTCAGAATTTTGATTGGGAATGTTAACATCTGCGCGAGAACAGAATAAGTTTACCAAAGGGAATCGCTTGATCTGGAACGTGAGAAATATGTGCTTTAACGGGTGTCAACAATCCGTTATAGACACAAAGACTTATCTGTTTCCTGAACACATTCTGTTTCTCAAGAAACCGAACTTATCTTCCTTCATTCGCCGAACTGTACAAGCACTTCCCTATGTGGACATTTTATTAAATGATAATTATAAACGCGCCTTATTACTTGTAAGTATGCAAAGTTTTGACAACGTTTATGACTGGTGAAGTAGTTTCGGGTGTAAAAGTGAACGCTCGTGATATAACACCAATAGAGCGACGCGGCACCCTGTTTCGTGTATGAAGCATTTTCAAACACCTATTCACTCGTTGCGTGGTCCATCTGTTCTCTTGCCCAAGAAACTTCTAGCAACTGCGATGACCCGCTTTTACACCTAGCTTACTTCTGGACGAGATACAATGCCCGTTTGTACCTTATTAATGTGACATAGAATATTCACACAGAAGACCTGAGAAATGATATGATCCAAAATTAAGTTAATAATACAAAAAAAAATAAAAAAACAAACTCAAAAAATGACAAAAAAAAAATAAAAAATAAAAAAAATATGACCTACTGCATTTAGCATAAGTAGACTTAAGATTGTTATTTGCTTAAGCTTAGATTAGGTAAGGTTAAGTAGGTTAGGGTAGGTTAAGTTAGGTTAAGTTAGTTAAGTGCATACATACTTAACTACACTTACCTAATTCGTATGACAGAACCCTTTGTGCGGGGTTCTGTTTCAAACGCGAACCATACTTTTTTCCGTTTCGGATACAGTGTCTACCACACACAGAAAATAAAAGCACATAAGGCATATCGACCAACCCGTATGTAGGACGCCTGTCCTATAGGGTTTTGGTAATCACCAGTGGGTGAAGTATATGCCTTCGAATGAAAAATTATCGAAATCGAACATAACTTAGATTTTAAGATTTTTATCACAAAAAAAACAAACATACTTGGTATAATTTTGTACGGGATATATACGAGTACAACGCGAAGGAAATGACTACGTATGTCACGAATGTACGTCTTGACCATGCTTAAAGGTATATTTAATAGCTGCTAATGAGCTCCAAACACAACTCGTGACCAACGATACTAATCGGATGACTGGTTATCGCAGTAAAGTAACAATAATAAAACACATAAAGTAGGTCTTTTTACTTGGTTTTTAGCTAAGGATACGAGGTGGGTGACGTGGCCTTTAATGTTTATAAGAATGGAAATACGCAGCTGAAAAAGTACATTTTTATAAAGTAAGAAACCTATAACTGTAACAAGGACAGACTGATAATAATCTTGGAAACGTCGGGTAAAATAATGGTCAATACGATATCTTCCATAAGTTGTAATCGATGGGCGAAACTATGTATCTTCTTATTATAAGAATGGCAATATGATAAACTTACTTTTTATAAATATACCCGTTATTATTTTAGTGCCTAGTTGTAAGAAAGAAAATATGACATCTTGATAATTATAAAAATTTGCCTATTGAAAACATTTTGGTAGTTTTAAGGGCATTAAAATAATGTTACATTAAGTGATTGTTGTTAATAGTTGTTACAAAGCAATCTGATTGAATAAAGCGTTAAATAACTTTATATGAAATAATAATATTGAACATATTGATTAAATTTAGTCGTTCCATGATTGGTATGAAAATACAATGTGTCATGGCACGACGAAAAGTAAATATCAAACTTAACCATTTCACTATCGAGTCAGCTGTTTCTAGAACACTACGCCGAATGACTCCAGGTCTAAAGACAAACGCAGTGATAACATCATCAAATCTAAAATTTAGATGTTGTCTTGTGTTAAAGTTTTAAAATGGGGTCTGTAAATGAAAACTTATTACGACCAAGACGCCTCAAAATTTTAACGCGAAAATGTTTAAAAGTGGTTTCTAACTGATATGTTTCTAAGAATGCCAATGTTGTTACTTATTTTTATTGAAATTAGAATGTTCTGACGGTAGACATTTTACAAAGTCTTTTTGAATCTCTGGCACTTGGTATTCAATTATAAAATTCGCTTAAATATCGTTTGTTCGATCTATTCATTGGTAATTGTCTGTCGAGAATTTTATTCGTTATTTAATATTTTACAGAGGCAGTCCATACATTTTGGCGTTGACATTTTGAGAATATTGCGAGATACCTTTTGCTGAAGTCTTGAATATAAGTGTTCAGAAAAGTAGTACACTGACATTCAAAACAATGCATTACATAATTGGTATATTATAATTGTTCGTCTATTAGTATAACGAAGCAATATATTTGTTATTCGTTCATTAAATTTATGAACTTTATATTGACCCCGTGCCGGTCTGGGGACGAATGAACCGGCTGCAATTCTTACCCGTGCATGTCGTAAAAGGCGGCTAAGGGTTTGAGGGTCATCAGTAAGACTTTCCCACCAACCAATAGTTACTCGATGCGCAACATCTTTGCCTCTAACTGTGGCGAACAATCCAACAACCTGGACGGCGCTCGTAACATCGTTATGCAGTTTGTTACCAGCTGCAATCTAGCCCGTTCGTTTCATGCCACGAAGCTACTCAAGTATACTGTTACGTTTACTTTTTTTTATTCCCATGGAATCCCTATTATTTTGTTCGTCTTGGTTTAATACATTCTCCCTTCGTTATTCGTTTATGGAAAATTTGTGTCCATATTAGTGGTAGTAAGTCCTTTCTTTTTCATTTCGTATGAAATCTGTTGATGTTTCATTCGTATTCGTATCGTTTCAAAAGTACTCTTGAGTTGCAGACACATTTAGGTGTTGTTCATTGCTTGTTACTTAACAGCAACAGTAACAATTATAACTAATTAATACCTACCTACATGGAATGTAATCAACAGTAATACCTAAACTGCAGAAAAATAAATATTGTTACGTGTTTCTGGTACTTTTCATGTTTCGATGAACCAAAAAAAACAAAAAAATTAAAAAACGAAAGAAATCATAAAAAAATAGGAAAAGAAAATAAAAATACAAGAAAAATAAACGTACTGCTTGTAGGTTAAGTATAAATAGTAAGGAGAATATTAATCTATTAGTAACGTATATTGCATTAGCTTCAAACATATTGGTTATTTAAGAAGTAAGTTGAACACCGCTATTTTATGACGATTGAAAACATCTGGTTTGCTAAATGATAACGATGAGTTGAGAGGACAATGATCTACGAGTTACTCTATATTTTCAGGAAATTAATAAGTGCCCACTCGCTTATTGCGCCTTATTATTTTTTATCCAATGTTCATCTAAAGCAGATATCATGTAATGGCCACTTATAACAAGTCGATAATCTAAAAGCGGAATAAATATAGAAAAATTTCATAATGCATTATAGGTGCAAAACTGATGATTCTTCGTTTAAAATAGCAGTGTCCGAAAAAATTTCGAGGAATATAAAAATCATACAGAATATCCGCCATCCAAATAATTGGTCGCAATGTTTGCTAGTATTTTGTAGCATTGACATATGAAACTTAGGGGTTTAGTATCTCCGTGTATGCAAGTAGGTTATTTCTGTACGCGACTGATTTATTTTTTGGTCGTTTCATGTTCTAGGATTCGTTGTTATTATAATTACTTGTATTTGCCTTAGATGCAATAAACACACTCTTAAATAAGTAAACGTTATTTTTTGTAACTTAGAACTAACACTTTATGAACTTGATAACATTAGGAAAAATTAGGATAGTAAGACGAAGTACATCATAATAATCAGCTCATAATTTTAAGTTAGAATAAAGAAATAACTTTCGCATATTTCTTCCAAAATAGTATCGACAAGGTTCTGTTTATATAGAATATTAAGATAAAAATGCTAACCGAAAAAAAACCGCATTAGCTAATAGGAACACTGCCCGTTATAACTAAATTAGACGCCTTGTCACTGCCACCGCATCGTTTAAGTGAATTGTAAAGTAAATACTATGTTACCGTGAATAGTATAATAAAGATCTATTCTTCATTGATTATTAAAATAATAAGATCTGGCGTAGGGACGCGACGACCCCATCGCCCGCTTCTGAAGCATCGTCAGACGTAAAGTCTACTTCACTAGCGCAATCAGTCAGCACCTTTGAAGTGATTTAAATGCTACGGCCCGTTCGTTCTCATGGCCAATCGTTATCTGGGTTCGCACTCAGTGTTTTTATATTACGTTCATTATTTTAATTAGTTTTCGTTCAAACTCTTTTGCCCTTGCTATCACATCTTCTAACTCTTCTTCTTCTATTTCTATCTTCGAAATCCCCAATCCCCTTTCCCTTGCTCACGGTACACATAGTATTCCACATCAAATATTTCAATATTATTAAACAGAAAACAGAGTAAATTATAAATTGTAATAGTGAATATAAGAGAGGTATATTTTTCGTATATAGCCAAATAGGATACAAGTAATTTAATTCGATAAATGATGTAAGTGTTGTTATTGTTATTGAGCAATTCTTTGTCTTGTTTTTTTACGACAGTCTTACGTGGTACAATAATATTAAATTATTTAAATTAATAGGCAGTTTCTTTAAGGTCTGTTACTTACTTTGGCATCATCATTTGAGATTAATCTTTTTGCATGTTGATTTCCACCTTCAATAATCTTGGTATTAAAATTTTGTTACTTTAAGTAATTTTAACACAAAATTTGTAAGTGCTTAGGTTTACTGCTGTTGGTATAAACATAGTTCTGTTTTTTTTGTATTCGTATAAACTACTTTTACTTGTTAGTTCTATATTCTAGTACACTACTTATATTTGTCAGTTCTGAATTAATATAAAATAATTAATCATGTTAGTTCTGAATTAATATAATCTACTTAATCATGATTGTTCTGAATTAATATAATCTACTTAGTAATTTTAGTTCTGAATTAATATAATCTACTTAGTCGCATTAGTTCTGAATTAATATAATCTACTTAGTCGCATTAGTTCTGAATTAATATAATCTACTTAGTCGTATTAGTTCTGAAGTAATATAATCTAGATAGCCATGTGAGTTCTGAATTAATATAATCTACTTAGTCGTATTAGTTCTGAATTAATATAATCTACTTAGTCGTATTAGTTCTGAATTAATATAATCCACTTAGTCATGTTAAATGTGCTTTATTGTCATCTTGATAGTAGTATATTAATGCCATCGACTTAATCTTGTCAGTTTTGTAATAATTGATAATTATAACCGTTTTGATTAATTTTGTATTGCCGCAATCTACTTAAACTTCTGAGTTCAGAATTTAGGTGATCTACTTAACTTGTCTAGTTAGTACGGTACAACATGCTAAATATGTTTTTCGGTATAAACTACTTAATTTCCATAGTTTTTGCGTAATCAATTTCAATTTTCCCACACAATTTTTTTTTAGTTTAGCTTATGTATTAGTTATTGGCTATAAAACTCATTAATTCATTTAATCAAAAATAATTTTGAAATGCAGGCAAAAATTCAAACGTTTAGATTGTAAGTAGATACATCGATTCAATTCAGTTAAACACATGAGATTAAATAAGTTTAGGGGATAAAAATAATCTCCAAATAAGATTAAGCTGTTTGCATAATCATCAAAGCATGCATCGCTAAATTGGGATCTACTTATATATGATCAACTCAAGAGGCATTCGAACTCAGTCCTCAGTTCGACAACTCGCCTATCACTAACATCATATAGGCGATTAGTCTAGTTTTATATCATGTGCAATGTGTTTGCCAATGAATTTGGAGATATTACTACCCTCATAAAGCACCTAGAATATTCTGTATAAGTATTTTAAGCTACCATAGGAGCCTTATAAGTAGAATTATAGTAACCGCGTTATTCTGTAATAGATGTAAGTTGTAAAAAAACGGGCATACGAAGTGATTTAATACGTAGGTTAGATAAAAAAGAGATACTTTAGAAACAGCAATACTTATGGTTCTCATATTTATTGATGTAGGTTAACTACTCGTGTAATACGATAAAAACAACTGCATTACGTGCATCACGATTATTCAGGATACAATCAAAACTAATTTATAAACATGTAATACTAATAAGAGATCTATTCAGAAGAGACATTCCACTGGATAATAAGACCTCGAGTAAAGCTAAACATCTATGACTGAACTCAAATAGGATTCTATTCTATTTGGATTCGCTTAGAGACGTCGATTCAGACGCCTGTTGAGAACCTTGGGGCATCACAGTTTTTGTTGAGATCATAATATATCATGGTATCTATTATTAAAGTTAATGGGTTAGTAATATTAATATATACGTACGTCTTGATGTTAACTAAAACTACCTCCGACGATCATTGAACGATCAAAGATTTTCGGTCAGAAAGATTTTAGGATCAGTAATTTGTGCTATAGTACTGAAACAAAAACAAGCAAACTTGAAATAATTACGGCGAATAACAATCTTGTGTATAGAATTAAGATATGTTTAAGTTTAAAGTAAAATTGTGCTTACTTCCGATTATATTAAAATCTGTCTCCGATCCTGTACTTTTTCAAATGGTAATATCATCAGTTAAAATAAAAAGACAGGTAAGTTAAAGGGATTAAAATGAAAAACAGAAGTGAATTTGAAACCATAAAAAACAGGTTGGTCAAACATACAATCGTTATAAATCGAACTATGTGACAAAATACTCGGTAAACATCTATGGGTACGTAATGTGAAATTTGTAAAATTATCAATTCGAAAGACATGTTGAAAAGAACAAACTATTAGTAACAGTCTTGGAATATAATTTCGGAATGAAAACTAATAACGAAAACAACGAAAGGTGGCGAGAACTGTTGCGTATGGTGCCACCGTAAAATCCACCTCGTCAGCAATACCACCATTGGTATTGTTGGATTACAGTTAATGGATATTAACTGAACATTACACCAGCACAAGAGGCATACCAACTTAGACTTTAATAGTAGCGAAGAACGTGTAGCTAGTTTTAGTCAAAATTTCATTGGCCCAGAACCAACTTAATAAAAGTACTACAAGTTTATTACAAGCTCATGTAAGCTACACTTTGTTGTGCTACCATTAAAGATACTCACTCGAGGTTTACTGCGAACAATAACCTCTTCGTAGAGAAGATTTTATTTCAACTTCTTTAATTTCTTGTATTATCCTAATCTTTTTCTTTGTAGCTTGCTGTATATCATATAGTTCTATAAGCAACAAAATGTCGAGTGATTTCAAGCTTATTTGAACGATTTTAAATGAAGACTAATGATAATCCGATTTCGTCTCGTACTTGCGTAATGTTAAGGGAATGAACACTATTTTCTTAAGGAGTAGGCTGAACACCCTGTCACTCTGTTTTAATGTTAGATGTACATTTTGCACTATAACGTGCGCATGAAAATCTAATTACATTTTCAAATACCGTAGTTTAACTAGATTGTTGTCAACAATCACTTATAAATTAATATGCTTGGTACTTTATCGGCGCTACACTGTCATAGTGGCATTATAGGATAATCAATGTATCGACTAATCTGTAACGACTATAATTATAGTACGTTATGATAATATGTGTATCTTTTTAAACGATATTAATGGGCTGTGTTATTGGAGATTGAATTTCCACTGTAGGGAAATAAGGAATGGGAATTTATGAGCTGGATTTTAAATTATAATTTGTAATTTTAATTATATACCTATATTATGTGAACTATAATGTAATGGATGGATTGATGATAGGATTTTTGGAAAGATGTATCTTCACAGAAGCGAATAATTTCTAGTTTAAGCTTGATATTTAACTTTACAACTATTACTATTTTCAATATTAATGGATCTTTCCGTGTACAATTTCAGACGTACAATAAATGGTATAAAGTAGAAATGTATTTGGTATGCATAATAAAACAGTACATGTGTGTACATACTATTCCTGTGGCCACGCTATCAACGCATTGTCTCTTCAGTAAACATTCATTCATATTAGCATACTTGTTAATGTTGTTAGTGAAGTAATAAATCTTCTCTTCTACATAATTGGTAATGTCTATTAATATCCGTGTCTATGAAATTTAACTTATTGCATTAATATGCATGTTTCAATGTTAGTATTAAAACTTATAATGTTATTATTATATCAATTGATAAATATTGGACCTTTGCAAATAGACTTGTCAAAATCAAATAGTATTTGCATAAAAGATCTGTCGTCAAGGTTTAATTTTAGAAATATAGTTTTTGGATTTGGAAGGGTAATTTCATAATGCGAATCGATGTCGGAAAGTCAGTGACGCCAAATAATTTGTGCTAATTTGTGACCTAAGGTTTACATTATCTTTGGATATTTCTGAACGACTTTTTGAAACAGTGACATATTACATACATGTGTCATCGACTTTCCTACTAATTAATTTCTTGTAATGCAAATAGTTGGTAATGTTCAGTTGCGACATTTCTTTGAGATACCTATGGCAAATAGCAATATTGATTAGCAAGAGAAACCAACAGTTGCTAATGTATAAAAAAGTTAGGAGAAAATATTGGGTATGTCAATAGTGAGTACAGAAATGTCTACAGCGCAAAACTTCTGACGTAACTTTGGTTTATAAAAACAGCCATTTTATGGATTCTAAATAAAACTTCTAAATGTGTCTTGGAGAATGTATTTACGTGGATACTATTACTCAGATTAATGATTTAATCTTAAAAGTTGTAATGCATTTAATTGAGGAATTAAAGTTGACATTATTTAAAACACATGGCATTTCTGTGGATTGTATGCGAACGATATCAATCTTGTAAGACTTTGTCGCAACTTGTAACATCCGAGAAAGAAAACAAATAATTTTTTTTAAATAAATTAATTGGTGTTTAGAGATTGTATTCAGATTCAAGTATTAATGTTAGATGACAATGTTTAAAATATCTTGTATGTCTTATGTGTCACAAATAAACATGTATGTATAATAAAGTTGTTTAATTCAATGTGTCGCCCACCTATTTATCCTAATCCCATGGCATCACCATCAGTTCCATAACCATTAACGTTCCACTGTTAGACGGGGTCCCTACTGAAAATGAGAAAGTTTAACGCCACTGTCAGTCGCGTTAACCAAATGATAATTGGTACATTATTTCATACAATAACCCCCCAACAGTACTATATATATAAAACTATTCCAACTTAAATATAAAAAATATATTACTTTTTTGTACGGCCACATGCCAATCTGTGAAACATTCTCAAAGTAGTGGGGATAAGCAAAATAAACAAAAATTTTAACAAAAAACACCGAGTTTTAAATTTATTCCCAAACAACCTAATATGCACTAAAAAGTAGGTAAGAAAATAATCAGTGTGAGTCCATCAAATTGTTACGATAATGTAATGTAGGTACAATTTTTGTTTTTTTTGTAGTCGGTGTCAGGTAAGGAAACACTACAATATACCCAGCAATACTAATACGAGAATACTTTAACTTACGAACGACAATATACTGTGAGTACCTACTAGGACAAAATACCAATACCTAATGAAACTCATTTACAAATTATCTTTAAATTTACCTATCTCTCCTACTTACCTCGGCTGGTACTGGTACCTTCACCCGGTCAAGAGTTATGAGGTAACAAACATTAATAAAATAC
>DWTO01000354.1:0-22363 GCA_018244755.1 Jemadia pseudognetus
CATAGCAAAAAAAAAATTTTGTATTTTTTTTTTAAATTGAATTTGGTGTTTCAAGATAATCATTATTGTTACAGATTTTGAGAGATATAAGGCATGGTCTTATGAATATGGGCAGAGATGGAGTCCGGGGCCCATTCGGAGGTATGTGCCGTTTAATACATATTGTCGTGTCTTTACATTACCGCAATATATAATTATTTTGGAGCTCGTCTTAACAAAATTGATATTATCATTTTAAGTAAAGGTTACTTTAACCGCATCTTCCGTATGTTTAATAACGCCATTCGCTCGCGATACGTTCCTTTATGTAGCGTAACCGGTGGCCTAGTTTTACTGGCATTAACTTCCGGTAATAAAGTGGCGAACTTAAAAAAAGCAATATGTTTTCCTGTCTTAATTGTTTAAGTACCTACTATAATCTCATTTTGATAATATACTCTGCATTATACGTCTATGTATGTACGTCTACTGAATGTTTTTATAAAATGACAAATTTTGGATACTTGCTGGCAGCAGTATCGGTTTCGTTAAGACGTTTTCTATATGAAAATATAATTTCGCTTATAAAGCGGTTCGCTGTTCGTCGGCTGCTTTTGTTGTGATATATCGACGTTAGTGAATGTAATTGAAACAATGATTAACGATTTTCAGTTTTGAATCAATACTGAAAGAATTAAATAATTCAAGAGTCATGATCATTGTTTGAAACATATTGGCTGATCATTGTCTAGTTGCTTTTGGTGTTTTGACTAATATTATTTCGCTTCAAATTGTTAGCATCACTTTTCATTTGTCCGTAAATCAAAATAGTCACGTTTCCTTACTGCTGTTCATATACCTACAACGGATGCAAGATGAAAATATTCTAAATCACCAAAAGTCAGTATTTCTATCAAAAATGTTTTACCATCCAACGGACAACAGAGGGAAACGTGTAAAAGCTGCATAAATTTATACAAAACTCGACGCATTGATATGACTTTTATCAAATGATATTTCAGATGTCGCTTTTGTGTTTATGTGCGCCTGAACAATATATATATCGATATCCGCTTTTGTGATAGTGATAATCGTTGTGAAGTTATACGTCAAAGTCAAAATATCGAAGCCCCTAGAATTGAAATTATAATTTACATTGGACCATAAATTTAAAGCATGTTGCTTGCACGATGTTTTGACACTTAATTTATTGGTCAACTTGCGGAATGCTTATTTTTGATAAAACCATTGATTTATCGTACGATATCACATTATTCCTATACGGTTTGCTTTCGATGTGCATCTTTCATCAATCATTTTATAATTTCTTTATGCAAATGAGGTTTGAATATCTTACGAAAAGTGAAGACCCACTGCGGTAACGACTGTGGAGATTGCTAATAAAGAATAAATTATGAGAGAATAAATTTTTAATTAAATGTAAAGATAAATTCAGTGAACCCATCTCCATTCATCAAGATGTTTAATTTGCGACAGAGTGCTGAATGCATGTTGTATACAAAGTATTGCATCAACCACGCACGGCTTTCCGATGTTCGTACACAGCTTGCTGCAGTGTTGTCAGTGAAACCGCCACTTTGTGGGAGGTCGTTAACGGTAACTTTTTGCATTTTGTTAGCACGTACTTTTTATTTGCACAATTCAAAGATAAATATTAAATGCTAATAGAAGGCTCGTTTACAGACGATACGTATATGTACGACGACGAGGCGAGAGGTCTGTCTGGAAGAGGCCACTGGTACGATGAACCTCCGTACGAGAGCGACCCTGAGGACTTTCTCATGGGTGGAGGAGCGCCGGCGGCATCATTTCAGAATGGACGAGTTTGCTTCACGTTGAATCTTCGGAACGAACCGAGGGGTGAAGGCGTAATATCTCTTCGGAGCGCTGGTGATATAAGCTTATCGAGAGCTCCCAGAAGAGGATTAATAATTCCACAGAGCGGTCCCTATCCAACCACTGTGATCCCCTTACGAACGCCGAGAGATCGCGAGAGCGGGGATTACGCCGCATCTGACATCCAATCTATAGGTTCGAGGTTGTCTGGCATTTCGTTGGAATCCAGTCGCTCGGAACGGGATTCAAGAAGAGGTTACAGGCAAATGTCAGGCTATCGGATAGGAATTGATCCCTTATCGCCCGCTTCTTCGGATTACGAAGATCAAGAGAGCGAAACGGATTCGCAACACATAGCCACTGTGCATAAGGTAAAATTATTGCAATTTAGTGAAATTCTGGAAAAACAGAGAAAATAAACTTTGTTGCGAATACTTGTTGCTTTTGATTTTTCTTCCCAAGTAACCTTTTTATACCGTTCGTTTCAGTCAGCCGAAGAATGCGAAGGCGTATCAAATCTAGCTGGAAAAGTGCGTGGCTTAAGACAAGATGTTCAAAGGAAGATCTCAAGATTAAGACAAGAAAGAGGCCCTGAGGGCTCGGATAGACGAACGAGTGGCGACCAAGCGTTCCCATGTTCTAATAGTTCTTTTGAAAGTCTTCCCAGCGGATCAGGCAGTAGTGAGTGGATTTATTGATTTGTCTGTGTTATCATATTATAAACGATTGTAAATAATAATGTCTTTCCTTTCTTTGCACCATAACGCCCAACATACCACTTACAGATAGGAACGTATTCGTACTTGTACATACTATAATTTCATTTTAACAACCTATCCCTACTAATATCTATTTGAGGAGTTACTTTGAAATAACACCAGTCCAAGAACCAAACAAATATATACAGGTATACTTCATTTCTGTGTCAGGAATAGACGTAGCGTATAATCTAGACCTCTAAGTTTACAAATATTTATGTACAGGCACACAAGCATTGGTTCGAGCCGGTAGTAATCACTCCTCTCTCTCGGCAGAAGAAAACATAGAATTAAGTCCGGCCGGGCGGAGTTTACTCGTACCGCAAATGCTGTGTCGGGCTCGGGCACTCGTCGATTACATCCCCAACATTTACGAGAAAGACGCCTTGAGATACAAGGTAAGATATCTAAATACAACATCGAACTTGTAATATTGGAAAGCTAGTAATAGCTAATGCCACGTCAATTTGTCAACAGAAGGGGGACATCATAGAAGTGATAAACATGAACGCTTCCGGAATCTGGCGAGGCGTACTTAACAATAAAGTTGGTAATTTCAAATTCGCCAACGTTGAAGTGCTTTCTGAAAGAGACACTTCAAGGTCGAGGACATCCAAATGGTGTAAAAGTCGTGAACGTCTGTGGGAAACTCGGCCGCGGACCGTTGAGGAATTACTGAGACGGATAGACTTGCCTGAATATGCTGTCGCTTTTGCAAGGAATGGATATGAAGATATCGAATTGTTCAAGGAAATTGAGCCTTCCGATTTAGATTATTTGGGCATCATGACACCCGAACATCGTACTCGTATCCTTGCTGCTGTACAACTGCTGCACCAGCTCGAATGTAAGTTAGTTACTGTTGATATCAATTTTTTTTGGTTATCCTAAATTTCAATATCAATTCATCATTGTATACAGAAATCGTTACAATTAGGCATCAAAAATAACAATTGAGTATGAATATAAAGTAGATAGTTATTGTTTATTTTTTATATTATGTGTATGGGCAACAGGTGGCGAAGGTGATGGCGAGGCTGAAGGAGGTGGTTCCAGTTCAGAGGGTGGGGATTCCCCTTTTGGTAGACGACAGTTTCCACGCGATTCTGGCTGTTATGAAGGAGGCGTCGGAGTAGGTGGAGTTAGAGTGCGTACTTCGCCTTTGGTTCACAGAACAGATGAACCATCGCACAGGCCCCCCGAGCCAGCGCCACAAACAAAGCGTTCCGTGCGTCGACGACAGCCTGATGATGCTGAATGTGACAGAATTGAACGCTACCCTGGAACAGTTGGAGAAAGGACAGTTCCTCGCAGCGTGGGGCTCCCAGGCGGTGCGAGGGATGATACTTGCGAATCAGATCATAAATTAAACGTAGTGAAATTCGTTGCTGGTGGGGAGCCTTGCGCATCAGAGAAGAGTAGCGATTCTGGTGTGAGCAGTTCGTCTTTGAGTTCAGCGCACCCACACCGTCCCTGAGCGCGGCCTGCCGCGCCCGCGCTGGCCTAGGCGCTGGCGCGGGCGCGAGCGCACGCCGCGCTGACGCCCGCACCCCCCGCTGACACTGCTCCCCCTGCGCCGCAACAATAAAGCACTGTGAGCACATGCTTCCACTGTCATTTCATATATACATATAAACAAACATATATATACAAATACAGTTACTAAAATTATTATCTATCGGGCAAATCAATAGTTCTAATGTTATTTTTAAATACGAGAAGAAATCAATCTTACCGGTTCGGTTAATCTGGTAACAATTATCAGTGATTTTAGTATTTTCCATGGTCGAAGTGAAGTATTATGGAATGTTGTATGCCATAGCAAGGTCAGAAGTAAGCTCATTTATAGTTCAGGATAAGACTGAAGTGTGTGTCTGATCAGTTTTGAGTATTTTCCTGCGAAATACCTACTATAAAGGCCTAAAAGGGGGCCTAATGAGACATTTTGGTGCGGGTGTGATTGTATCCAATTTGGATTATGATAGCGTGAATTTAATTTACGTTTCCCGGTTTAACTTTTCATTTAAATGTTTTTTATAAGGTCTTTCTCCAAATGTAATTGAAATGTGTGAATTATCGCCTTTGAGATCTATCTTATCACTAGATATTTCTATTAACTTAAGCCTATCATTACTGGAAAGAAATATAGATGAGTGTAACGGTGGTCAGTGTTATAAAATACTTTTCAACATCAATAACTATTAAAATATTTCGATGTATTTATCAAAAAAGTAGCTAAAAAAAATTGAATGTTATTTAGACTAAATAAAATATACCGACAATCTATTATTATAAATTATTACTGAATTGAATTTGCTGTGACTATAAATTATTTTAATAAATTATTTTGCTTGTTACAATTCCAAACTGGAGTGAATTTGAAATGGCTTTGTAGTAACATTCCGTTATAAATTTTAAGGCATATCATGGTTGGCGCCAATTAATATAGGTTTAGTTGCTTTGACAAGCTATTTATTCTCTGTTCAAATTGCAACGTTTGGATTATTTTAATTTGTTGTCAGTGATACAATTTGTGTAATGATGTTTCACAATTTGTTATTCTAATTTATTACACTGTTTATTTTACTAGATCGAAAACTTCACGTTTTTACTATTTCGTATATTATTAAATTAAAATAATAAAGTAATTTTTAATCTGCCTGCCTGATAATATGTGAGTATATTTTCATTTGTGTAATAACAGCTTTGAACAGGGAATACAATATAACGCATTTTAGCAGCGTATTTAATTTATAGCGAGGGCAATAAGCCAGTTAGTGTAACTGGGGCGTTTTAAGCGCAACTTTCGATAGCAATAATTGTATATAATTACATAGATAGGTTAATTATTATGCGTTGAGACTTTTGTAATTTTTTAAGAGAGCTTTATGCGGTATTCCCGCATGTATATATGGATAGTGTAGGCAGCGTTTGGTGTGAAATTTTGAATTTCACCTCTTTCTTCCTGTCATATTAAATTTGACATTCGTTCCATTTGACACGTGACTCACAAAATGAAAAAAATAAGTTTAAAAATAGCTACTTCAAATACTAACTATATTGAACAAAATGACATTGTTTCATATTAAAATGGCAGACTTTTTTGTTTTTTTTCATACTTGTGACTGATTGAAATGTAGGAATATATTCTACGAGTAAATGTGATTGATGTGGACATTTAGATTTATAATATGTTTAAAATAGCATATTAGTAATCCTAAATAAATAATGCGATATAGCATGTGAGTGGGCCCATGTCATCCACTTCTCCATACATAAATGAATCAACAAAGTAACTTAACGTATCTTAACGTTCAATACATATTAGGTTACAATTTACGGAAAAATTGTAACCTAATATGTATTTAACGTATTAAATATTATAAACGTTTAATGTATTAAATATAAAGACTGTTTCCTCAAATAAATCCCAGTGATTTTTTTAAATACTCTATAGTAAAAAAAAATACTTTGTGAGCAATACAATTTGTTTCATCACTATTTAATTATTTCATTTTGTTTTGAACTGCCAAATGCTACATATAAACTGCCCTTAAATTATATACATGTTTGAACATAATAACAGTTGAATATTAAACATTATTAAGAATGTATATATACAATTGAAATGCTATGCGACTTAAAAGTAAAGATGATTTTTTTAAATTACTATTTTTAGTTAATTACATTTATTATTTTCATTCTTGTACTTTACGTCCTTCCCACAGGAACACATATGTATATAACATATATAATGCATTATGACCCCATAATTAATACTCGTTTTTTATAGATTAGTAACGCGAATGATCTAAAATGACTTGTAATGTTAATAATAATTTTCAATAAACATGACATGGTTTCTTTTTTAATATTATAACAAAAGCATTGATTAAAAATTTGAAAAGTCGATCAACTAAACGGTTACGTTTCAGGTGACATTTTTTTTTTATTTTTTCCCTTAAAGCATTCACAATTTGTACTTATACGTTCTCGATAAATGTTGGACAAAAACAGTATTCAGTCGCAAGTGTGTTAAAATCGTGAACACTTTCAGATTCCGGTGTTCGCTTTTGTAAATTTGTAAAAAATAAACCCAACCTCAGTAACAATTCACTTTTTGACTACGATCGAGAACTAGTCCGAATATAAATGTATATAGATAAATGTTTGTTACTTGTATATTGTAGATAGAATATATTACTTTCGATGATTATTGTATAATTAATACTTTATTGAAAAATTAATGTTAACGCGGTTAATTATTATTTATGTGGAAAATTGATTGTTTTAACGCTCAGGTAGATTTTTAATCTTTTGAATTTGATTAAATGTTATTTGTAAGTACGCGATTGCTATACTTAATTAGCTACATGACGTTTTTTGTTTTATTTCTTTTGTGTTAGTTTCAGCAGTGGACGTACTGTTTTGTAGCCATATTTATATTTTTTTAAAACGAACATTATATGTAAGTTTACAACTCTACAAACATGAATTCTAAATAAATAAATAAATCCGAAAATGGCTCGGGAGTAGTTTTATTTCGTTCCCCGGTATGTTTCGAGGTATACGAATCGTTTGGGTGTTGTTACATGTGTGATATGAAAATAATTGAAAGTTTTATTACATTGTCGGTTCCCGTATAGCGCGGGATATGGGCTACACGTAGTAATAAATCATTATTCGATATTCAAATTAACATAACATTATACAATAGTCTCATAAACTAGACATCTTGAACACCTAATTATAAAAGGAAAATAAACATAGATACGATACTAATGTTACACGGGACATTTACTTAGTAATAACTAATAATACACACAATTGAATAAGCAGTTTTACACAAAAACACCCAATGCTAATGTAATGTGTACACAGTATCATGAACACTAAATATTACCATGATTGACTCAAAGCATTGCGTTTTGTGGCCCCTGGCGGCGACTTGTCCTACTGACGGGAAATCCGCACAGCGTGTATCCAGCCAACAAGCTGTCGGCCCACGGGGTTATCGTAGTTTATAGTCACCAGTGTTATAACTTGAATTAGTCAAGTAGTAAGACAAAATGTAATGATTATCGGTTACAGATAATATCAATATTGACGGTTAACTAACAATGAGGTATGGATAAATACAGAAATGGCTCCGAGCTTGTTGAAAGCCCATATTATGTTTATGCATATCTGAATTCAATAGCTTAATGCCTGTCTTACAAGGATGAGCGTATATCCATCAAAGTCAAAATTATCTAGCTAATCCGTACAATATCTCGTTAATGTAGCTAGATAGGTTTCATTACTACCTTGACACTTATATAGATACAGACATAAATAGATAATAGCTAAATATTTATCTGTACTAATTTTTTTATCTTGAAACCAAATTCATAAATGCGAGTAAAATTTACTTATTCAATTCTATTTGAAAAGTTGTATATCGAACCCCAACTGAGTGGTCTGATGACCTGAGGAGGAAAGAGAGATTCCCAAGCCGGACGAAGCGGAGTGACATCGATTAGCGGAGGGCTTTTACCGTGCAGTTGGACACCTCAAAGCTGATGGATCCATGCGTAACAATCAAATACCTGCTATTGAGTATTATACGTAAGTTATTAATTTAACAAAATAATGTTTGAGCATGAAATTATATATTTTTAAAGAAATCCAATTAAAAACGCATTACTTATGACAATGATGAATTTCAGAATACATTTGTCTCATTATATAATGTTTCTTCACTTTAAGTTACAAATATATTTCTCTCCATATAACATACGATCAAAATTAGTCCATAGAGAAATTAAATGGAATCCTCACCAAGTCTCTACCCAGACTCAATATGTAGGTTCTGCTCGGAGACCGTAATTAGCTAAGATAATTTTACATAATGGATATTGAAAATAGCTCCGTGGTTAATATTAATACCAAATCACATATATTTCAAGACAACTTTGTGTGTGTTCGTTCTTTCAGCACTTAAAATAATAGCCAGTTGGTTGTGTACGGCGAAAAGTCATTATGTTATTTATCATATATAATTTGTAGAATATGCGAGTACGTAACTACCTACTTATTAACTTATTTTAATTTTAGTTTAGTGAACTGTAAACTATTATTAAATATTGGGTCGCTTAAAAAATAAACCGGCAAAATAATACCTTTCGCTCCCTTTTGAATTCTAAGCCGAAAATATCATCCCACTGCTGGGACGTACGCATCTCGAAAGCGCGCCCCTCACTCCGGTCTTAGGCTCAGCTCAATTAGTTACTTTATATACACATATAGGTACATATATAACCTCGAATATAAAATCTCGAAGTTCAAAGAAGTGTTCATTTAAAACGCTGTTTTGGGGACTTTTAAATTATAATATTACTATGTACGTTGGTATCTGTGAGGTAAAATATTTAATTACACGCTAGATTTGGAATGACGTTAGGGAGGACGTTGCGATGTACAAAAAGTATACGGAGTTCCAATTTAGCCCCTGTGCTCCGACTGGGTACAGAAGTCTTCTTATAATTAGGGGTTGCTTGGAGCACATAATTTTTTCATTTTCAACTACCGGTAACTCTACAAGTCCTATCACCTTCACTATCTCAGTGGTAGCATTTTTAATATGAGATCCTAAGAAATATGATTTCTGACTCACTTGTAATTGGACATAGATGTCCATATTTACCAAGTTTTGTTATCCCTTTATCGGTACATCTATACCGGTTACATCCCTGCGTGTTACTGCAGAGCAAAAAAGTACAATAAATAGGTAAGTGAGGTAGTAAACGAATACAACCAGTAGCCGAGCCGCAAATCGCCTAACGGTTCCAGTACATTGATTAAACGATTGTGATTTATATGCTTGCTATTAAACAAAGATACTGTATCAGAAATAACCGGGCCTACGTCGGGACGTTCGCGACGACCTATGTTTAGAACCACAGAGCTCGTAATTAGTAGAAGTGTCCATGTTTGCTGGTAAAAGTTTACTAGTAGAAGTGTCATACATTTTTGTTAAATATTAACTTATTTATTACATAATTAAAATTCGACAATTCCAAAATCTATATGCCTATACCTACGTTGACACTTGTAATGGGTAACGCATATCAATATTATTATGTGGATTCGCAAAGGGAAGCAGAAGCTTGAAATTATGAATATTTAATTGTTATAAAATTGTACATTAATTTTATTTATATTCCTGGAAACTGTGAAATGAATAATTCTTGTAGCCGTGTAACCTTGGTTACGTATATACAAACAACGTTTTATTTTTTTTTCTCTAGTTTGCTCGCATAGATAATCAAAGCTGAAGACAACCGTGGCGCTTTATTTAATAGGTAATTTGATACATCTGATATTATTTAGCTCAAAGCCTGAAGTGACTGTTATTATTCTTAAGTCGCATCTGACATGGAAAAATAAACACAAATTTTTAAACAGTCAAAAAGATTCCTAATGCGAATTCTATAACATATGTGATCTATGTAAAACGAGATAAACGACGTGATCGCCCGATGCCACGGCCCGTTTAATTCGTTGGACAATAATGAATGACTTAAATACTGTTACTGGAAAGAGATAGCGCTTCGCAAACGGTAATGTGTTGCTTATTGTTATTTCCGAACGCAGCTACTTACTACTGAATCGGTCCGTTCCATAAACTTGTCTCGTCTGTGTGCGTGTGTCTGCGGTTCTGTATTCGCGCGCGCGCGCGCGCGTATTAAGCTTCTTACCTATAAGTCAATATATTTATCGTACATTTCATATTTAAATAATTACTTATACACTTCATTAAAAGGCATTAAGTACGACCGACCCTCTGCACTCCTTATATAATATTCGGGTACTGGAATGAAAAGCAATAAATGTAACATTTTCATTATCGACTCAAAACTGGGATTATTCTGCGTTTCCTATTTTGATATACGAGTATATATTACATTAAGTACGGTACACATTAACAACAAGTATGAATGCATTCAACACAATTAAATTAAAAGACAGGTTCAACAAAGGAAACATTAGGTGGCTTGAATAAGAATAGATGTGATACTTATACCTACTTACTGTTGCCTACCTGACATGCGTAATGACATGACAATATAATAATAATAAAGAGAGTGACAACCAGAAGTTCAGTTTTCACGAATAAACAAGTAAAAGCGACTTTGAACGCTTTATAGCGCAACAGTCCTTTCTAGTCGTACTTAAGTAATCATTACTGTACCGAATAAGCATTAGTTTTGAATGCGAGCGACATCACATAAGTATAACATTCGTTTAATGCTAATTAGTTCAACAATGAGCGGACTGAATCCTCCGCTCTGGCTGCAGGCCAGCTCGCGACGTTCCAACATGCAATGGAGTTTAACCGGTAGATGACTGGTGTATATGCCTGCGGAACGTCTTGATTATGCGCAAAATAGGTACTCTTGAATCGGTAATTTTTGTAATTACCATGAATTAAATAGAAATGGATAAGTCTTTGCTCAATAACCAAAATGGGTACAGTTATGTAAGCAGCTACTAATAAGACTAATTGATGCAATGACGCTAAGTAGGTATACCATCACCAGTAAATCATTATCATTAGGGCCAATCCGAAGCGGTGGTAGTTTCATTTTGACGTGAAAAAAGTGTTGTAATGAACCAATTTTGAATAAATGATATTTGAATTTTAATGACAATGTGAATATTCATAGGTCCTATATGGTGAATATTAATGTCAGTGTATTATTTATACAATTAAGATTTCGACGGCCTTGCTGCACCGTGGCGCAGCGTGGTTCAGTACATTCAATGGCAATACCGAACATCGAGTTATTAAATAAAATAGGCGTTTATATAAATCAAAATATTAAACACTTAATATGCAACTTCACTTACCGTTTTCTATTTGTGAGAAATTTATGTCAGCGTGCATTTATGACGAGAGCAATGAACGCGGAAGAAGCTCGTCAAGTCTAAGAGTTATTGGCTCCTTGTGCCTCTCTGTGTACCCCGTACGGGACCTGGCGTGGAAATATAATAATAATGATATTTACCTACTATACTACTATTTAAAAAAAAGCTGCATTATTTTATTTATTGTAAAAAAAAATATTGTTACAAAAAGTGAGTCTAAAAAACTAACATCGCGCTTATATACCCCCAAAGACTCAGGCAGAGTAGTGTAGTTCCATGTTTCACCAGTTACGTATAGGTATCTAATCATTATTGGAATATAATACCTAATACATACATACACGTTGAAACCGAACGGGTAATATTCATAATTGCACAAGTCTGTGAATTATATCTCCTCACATTATTCTCAACGGTACAGGTATAAAAGACAATTTCGCGTTAACACTGCAGTTGTACGCGAAAGTAAACTTTCGAGCCGAAGAACAAGGACTAATTTTGCTTAAATAATAACGAGCACAAGTTATACATCTTGGTGATGTGTTGTACTCGCTTCATTTTTCAATTTGCTTACATATAAATCTTGGTGATTGCTGAGCGCCTTAGAGAATTACACCTCGTTGGGAAATGTTTATTTACTACAATACAATAATGTTGCACAAATATTCCCAGGGCTCTATATGGGACTGAAAGTTATGAAGTGACTCCATCACACTGCATGAGTCGGTTTATTAATGACACAGACTGACAATCAACATTACAATAGGTAACAATAAGATTCCTATACTGCTCTGAAGTTTTTGGCTATTAATGCTATTATGAAACGATAGTAGTTTGGACTGATTATAGATTTTTTATACATATTTGAATTAATTATTAATAGAATATTAAAATGCAAAATCCGTAAAACTAACACAAGAATACCATACCTATGTTTATTCTTCCATTTAATAATAGATTCCAACAATTTTATTACCCAAGTTTTGAATTTAACTGAAATAAAATTTAGATACAACTAAAATATACACCAAACGAATTGAAAAATATTCTCTCAACATTAATTCATTATTGCAACAGGCACGTCCCCATTATAGAGCAGTGGCGTGGGCGTCCGTTTGTTTACATCGTCGCAGTAATTAACTTTTTATTTCCACGCGGCCACCGGTCGCGTCGCTTCACACGTTTGTAATGGCTGCGCGACTTGACTAGCGACTAGCTGACGGCGACTAGACAATAGCGACTAGGAAACGGCGACTAGAGCACACAGACTAGACAATAGAGAATAGTTACTATAGTCTTTTTCTGTTCTTAAACAAATTAAACACATTTGGAGTTGATCCAATAGTATGACAGTAGTGACCCTAATTGCAAAGTCGTAGGTCATGGGTTCTATTCCCACACGGGTCAAATATTTATATGGCGGGCACGTGTTTTAATGCTTTGTCTGGGTGTGCATTTGTCCAAGTAAGCATGTGTTCAATATTAACTTATTTGCCTACTATTCAGACACCGTAGCACGAGCCCTGTCAAAATTAAAATTAAAAGACCATGCGTGCGTGGCTGTTTATTTATTGTCATATTTAAACGTAGCTACTAAATTAAGCTACATCGATTTATTTTAATTACAGACCAATAATTTCAAACATTTCATACGACATCGCATCTCTCGCGCCAGTTAACTCATCCTATCCTTCTATAGTTCGAACACTCGACAGAAAATACTACCTTGAAATAGTACCAGAAATGTAACGTAAACATCATTATCTTCATCATCATCATCATCATTTTTGTAATCATCAGCAGTCTGTTCAATCCATCGCTGAACATAGGAACACAAAGACGATAAATGGTGATGATACTTTTTTTAAAGTTAGAGGTAGTAACCAAGGATTCGTTCACTAGACCGCTAAAATTGGAGGCTGTAATCCATACCGCTATACCGTGGTACCTACTGCGAATGCTTCTGTTAACGTCATCGTAAATAAAGTCAACTTTAATATGTAAAACGCTACTATTTACTGATGGCATACCCGATAGTTAATTAAGTTGATATATTCTGTACGGTTAAATCGGGCTACGTATTGTTATGTGTGTATTCATTCGCGCCTTGATTTCCGGTTCAGTGCTCGGATGTAATTAAGTTTGTCAAACAATATTTTAATTACACAGTTACGCGTAGGATGCAAAAATTGACACATCCCTTTATAAAATCAAATTGAAACAAAACGATTCTTTAATCTCGCTATGATAAAAGATTTGTTTATTATGCATAATATTTAAATTAAAGTACTAATAAAAACAATATTATAACATGCCTGTAATGTCCAAAGAGTTAGGCAGTACGCTGTGATGTATAGGTCTGGGGATGGAATAGAGTGTAGGCCCATTAACATACATCGGCCACAGATCCCAGACTCCGAATTATTAGGTACTAGATTTTTTAACTCGTAAAAATCCATTAGTTTTGTTTCTGTAAGTTAATTGGTACTTTGAAAATCATTGCAAATTGTAAAAGATAATTGTTTCCTTAGAATTATAAACGTTTATACTTCATACTTTACAAGTACAAATCTTCAAGTAAAAACAAAAGCCTTTAGCGTTTAGTATTTTTTGTAAAGAGGACATTATCGTTTCAATGGGTGTCCCCAGGAAAGGACTGAATGTTAGACTTTTTATAAGACATAGATCTTACGCTTACATTACAAGACGCGTATAAATAAAAGGAGTAATCCTTGTCATTTATCTTAATTCTGTTTGAATGAAAGAAACAAGAGCCCAAATAGACTGTTCACAAATGTTGATCGAACGAGTGGAATGGTCAGAATGAACAGTCGTGAACAGATCCGATAATCCTGTTTAATCGCCCATTGAGCATCAGTCTATCGACATGTACTTTAGTCACACATTAAATAGTTCCTAATATACCACATGTATATTAATGTTCATACATATTTTTTGTATGACCACTAAAGTAGTTTAGTTTTAGAATACATGTATTTCTTTGTCGATCACCGCATTAAAAAATTTCAAATTTCGAACTAAAAATTAGGTGAAAGCTATCAAATATTAACACCTGTAGTACTATTTTACTACAGTATTATTTCTAATGTTTCGCTTTAATAAAAAAATGGGTTCAATCCAATATATCATAAGTAGGCTTTGTAACTTTCTTGATAATACATTACCTTCATTTGACATAATTACTACACCAATATAAGATTCATTGGTATCTTGGTATTAGAAAAACAATACTACTCAAGCATAAGAAGCTCATCCAATATTTATTACAAAACATTATGTAAATTTACTCTGCAATGTGTGTTATTACACGTAATAAATTTTATTATGATATCAGCTAGGACCAGTATATTATATTTGCATAATCAGTCTACTTGAAATAGCAGTTAAAAATAAGATAAACTTTGCATGCTGCACCTACAAGTATGTTAGTGATACACACAGCCAAGTGCGTTTTACAGCTAAGTAAAGGTCTCTCCCACACTTGAGGAGACGTATGTATAATTATACATACGTACATACGTGTATAATTATACATACGTCTTCTAAAGAATGCCTACAGATTTGCAAAAGGTATGTCAATATTATATTGAATTCACATTGCTTATTATCCTTAGAGGGTAGAGTTTAAAGCATTGTATATCATTTAGAAACACATACGAATAATATTCAAATTGGCATTGAAAGCGTTAGGGGAACTAAGCTATCTACCACATTTTCACATCAAAGCCGCTGAACCAATTTCATCAAATAGAAATAGCTAGAAGTCTGCAGAATAACATGTACAACAGAGAGTATTTCAAATCAAGTCTTAACTTAAGTATGACAAATAAAGCCTGAAAACTAAAATAAATGTTGAAAGATTATGTGGAATATTTTTTTTTGTACTAGTACTTTTGCACTATGTGAATGATGAAAATAACGATCATGTTATATTTAAAACACCTATATCATGTGTTCTCTAAATTCAAGACATAAATGTTTGTGTTATATGAAAGCGCTAATCGTTCTTTCGGTTCGTGATATCGTCATGTCTTTAGCGAATAGCGTAATTACGTATTCCGAGCCGTGTTCCTTCGCAGGTGGTCTCGAGGAATGTGGACCTGCAAATGCTATATTTTCTCCACGAGTTCACTTTTTTAGTTAAAAGCTTCCAAAAAGTGTTTACTTTTTGGAAGGTTTTAACTTTGGTTTCTTTAAAAATTGAACTCCAATACCTAAAGATGGTATGATTGTAAGCCTTAACGTCTATTCCTAAACAGTATTTTAGAATATTGTATTTATTGTATTGTTATGTATTGTATTTATGTCCTTAACTATATTTTATGTATTCTTTAAACAAGAAACTTAATGCTGGCTCACTCCACGTCAGTTGAGAGTTTTCATGCACGCGCGAGGTTAGCTAATACTATCCTACATTTGTAAAGAAGGTAGACTCAAGTATTAATTAAAATATTATTGTTGAATAAAATTTAGATAACTATTCATCAGACCTGCAAGAAAGCAGAAATTCGTGGGTAACTCGTTTGTATCTTTGCCTTGCCTTGCCATTTGTATCAGTGTTCGAAGTTTTGTTTGATTTGTTAAATATGATATGTGAGTAAGGAATACATTGACTAGTAAATATATTTTAAGTTAATGCAACAGTATATGTCCACTCAATAGGCGGATCATGATAATGAAGTTATTGCAACAAATATTATACACACTTGTGTTCCTAATTTTAATAAGTAGATCATGATAATGTGAGATTTTTATGTTCTTGTTCTTTTAAAATATTTTATCTATATTTCTTATCTTCTTCCTTCCGAAATCGGAGGTTTTGCCTGAGGTTTGCATACTTCTTTCGTTACAGTATCGACAATAATAAACTTTTACAATACTTTTTAGCAGTTAAATTAAGCACTAACGTAACATAGCGCCTGTAATTCCTGAAAAGTTAGGCACAGGAGTGTACACTCCCACGTTTTACCAATCATGTTTATGTCCCATTATGGAATAGGCGGTCAGCCTATTGCCATACGCCATACACGGAACACTAAATAAAACACCAACTGTCCTAAAAGTTTATGCTTACTGAACAACACGCGTATCACATACTTTATATCAAAACATCCTTTTATTTTTTCCTTTCTAGATCACCTAGATTCCATACATTGTTGCGAAAGCATTGTTAAATGAATTTAATATCGATATCACAAAGATTATCAAGGAGTCTGAACGATTATATGGATGAGTTGCTCTCGACTGATCGATGTCTGGCGTGACCCGACCGCTAAGATTACAATGCGGACTAGCTACAAGCAATCTGCTACAATGTAAAAAATACGGCTGGTTTAATTTTCAACCATAATGTATTGTTCATTATTGGTACATGTTGTCTCGCCGTTTATTATAAGGCGAGGCGATCCAAAGGCAAAACCAAAAAAAAGTTTATCAAGGTATTTATATTTTCATTTCTCAACTGATGCTACTTTGTTCCATGTTGATATTGATAAATTTAACTCTCGAGACACGGCTTTGGTATATTAAAAAAATTCTTAGAATTTCAACACAAATTTATTTCTTCCATTATGACTACGTTTGTTCGTAAGTTCATTCGCTTATCAGGTTATATAACGGCGACGTAATAAATTATTTCAATGAAGATAATAAATACAACAAAAATGAGCTTGGAACAGGATTACAAACATAATAATACCTTATGATATTTTATAAATTAAGACATTATTACAATCAGCAATAATTTATTTTGTGTGTGTTTTGTGACTGTGTGCTTGTATGATTAAGGTGCATGTATGTATTGTGTTTGAGAAGGACATAATTAACTTTTTTGAGCATCAAAAAATTGTATTTATTAATTTTATGGTATTGTTGATACGTCAGCCGTAAGAACTAAAATCAAATTAGAAGGGAATACCAGTGATAATAAAGGATAGTTGCACAAAGGGCGGCTGCGCCAATAGTTAAACTAGATCAGCAATCGAAACGGTACATCGTTTGTATCACCTAAAAGTACTTTGAATCGTTTGGGGTGTTGTTTTATCTTACGCTCAAACAAATATGTACCTACAACTTGTTTGAAAACAGACTAATATAATCGGATGTCAGAAAATGTGTAAAAGAAACGTTGGAAAAAAGTGTCAACGACAACTCGATAGATAAGAATTAAAAAGCATTTTTTTTGTGACTCTTTTAAAGAAAACGAGCAACCGCGTAAATAGAAACTCGGGAGATAAAAATCCATTAATTAATACATTTTAAGGTTTTTACGTTCACTCCAGGTAGAATATTATTATTTATTTGAACGTAACATTTCGCCTGTGATTCCCGAAGAGGTAGGCACTAGGGAATAGATGGTGAGTCTATTGCCATACAACGGGCATATATCCAGGCTCCGAGCCACAGGTAGAAAACCTACGTTAGAAAAATTCAATAGTGCCCGACCCGGGCTTAGAACCTAAGACCTCTCGACAGTCATCGTGCTTGCAACCAACATAACCAACGGGGCAATAATTTTTTATTTCTTTAAATTTTTTAGAGATTCCTCATCCCAAGAGTACGAATATACGTATCTGTTGCTACATGTATACGTTTATCTATTGTAATGAATTAAGATTACCACTAAACGAATCGTTTAATGAACCAATATCTCATCCTGCGCTTTATCGACTGTCCGATTCATTGCGTGGTCAATATCCTCGATGTCACTATTCGATCAAGTCTTGAGTGTCGGGTGACTGACGAGTGTAGAGTGCAAATCGATTTCTGAAGCGACTGTTGCGAATTGAGCAGATTTGAAAAGTAATTGAGTTTCATAGTTTTAATGGAACGATCCGACAAGCGACAAGTATACTGTGAGATTATATTTTTTACTATCACTTACAGTTGATTTAATAAACTCAAGTAACTCAAATTACTTAATAATCGATTAATACATGCAAACGAAAATCGATTTGGATATGTATTATTAATGCGATCGCGAAATCACTTCGTTGCCGAATGAAATTTTAATTAACCGTCAATCCGTCGAGTGGTAAACTGTTGTTGACATGTGATCTCTGTACTCGATTAATTTGAATCGATTTTTCGAGCGTGAATCAAGTAACGCAGAAAGTGACAAAAGTATTGTTTTATTAAGACCAAAACTTCTTTCCATATGAAAATGATCAGATATTTATAACAGTTAAAAGAATAAGTAACAATAATAAAATAAACATAATAATATATAGTAAAGAGATATTGTACACACCTGTAATTAATATATGTAATAATATGGGGAATGATTAAATTCCATATGAACATTATATGAACTCATGTAACGTAATGGCTTAATTATTAAACTTTAAATAATTGTGATATTGTGTGTACGCGTCGATTGATCATTATCACTACAATCACAGTGCGATGATGTAGAAATGAATTTCTATAACATTAATATGAATTCCAAATAGCTTCCTATTTCAAATGTAGAATTGTAATAATAATAAAATTACATATCTTGAAACATCTCTAGACGGTAACTGATTCTAAACTCTTAACTAGGCAGAGATTGTGCTATGATAACAGACAGCTAATTATACACATATTACATATAAAATGTATATTTGTACTGTTTTTTTTACTTACACATAGAAGAAATTCTTTGCTCGACATCATCATCAAAAATTTATTATTCCACTGTTGGAATTAGGTCTCCTCTCAGAATGAAAATCATTAGAGGCATACTCTGCTGCCCCGAATGCGAATTAGCAAACTTCACACATATTTGAGAATGTTATGCAAAAAGTATAAATACGTTTGTAGCATAATAGAGCGAACTACACATGGTCTTAAAATACACATGATTACTTAAAGCGGTGTTATCCAGGGCATCGAACTTTAGATCTCTTGACATGTAGATATACTTCTAAACCTTCAACATAAAAACTTTATAATGTCGTACTGAATCATAAATACCATGTGAATAAAAAAACGATTAAACAAAGTGACATCCTGAGGTGCAATTACATTTCAGTCGACGCAAAATGCGCTTTAGTCATGATATCTCGAGTAGGTGTCCGGACGGCTGTTCGATAATCGAACGATTAAACATCGAGTAGTCAAAAACGTCCAAATCTATGATCTCGATGTCTGACACACTCCATTCGTAAAGTGTAAATCGATTTCTGGTACGGAACTGACGATATTCCTCTCACAAAGACAATAGTTCAATTAAAACAAGCACAGCTTCAGGAAACCTTTTGAATAGAATTTTTATCATTACTTATTATTATCATTATATTATTCGATCAGGTCCTTTACGGGGTAGACAGAGTGTTTCGTCAGTGATATATCTCAATCCTTACAGTCTTCAACGCTTTATTAATATTCATCGCTCTCATTATACAAACACGCCAGTTTATGAAACATCTGACTACCATGTCAGCCAATATCTTACCTATTTGTGTATTGATATCATCACTGTATCTCAAATATCAACAAGCATGTTACGGTTTCTTATTATGCTTCATTATTTATTTACGGATTACTTTTTATTCATATATATAGGTATTGTTAAAATAAATACGAATTCAAACGAATACGATAAATATTTTTGTTAAAATAATATTCTTTACTCAGTATATATCTCGGCGAAAACCAATTTTGTATGTAAATATTTTACCACACCACGTACCTACCTACATTAATTTAAGACTGCTGTAGTATTTGCGCAAAATCTGAAATGGTTTTTCAGACTTGGTTTTAAATAAACGCTCCTTTAAGTTATGAGTTTTATACAATTATTTCGTAGAAGTTAGAATTAAGTAGAATAACTTTTGAAATTACTCAACTTGAAATCTTAAGGCATTAATTCCGACTGAGTAAGACTTTAAGCTGCAGGTAAGGAAAAAGCGTAATAAGTAAAAGAGTTATCTTGGCTTTTAACTTGCGCGATTTTTCATAAGTCGCATCTTCCGTAGTGACCCGAGTGGAAGTCACCCGGAATCGTTTCGGAAGCCTTTTCCCATTTAATTTTATGGGCAGCGCGAAATGTGTCTCTCGTATACATCCGTATATAGGACCTTTTATTGTTTGCCTTTTTTTCCGAGCTCGTCCTGTGTTGGCAGAAATAAAGGAACACTCATTCTGAGCTCACGAGAGGCGCGTCCCGGCCCGCGTCTAGTTACCGGAACGTAGGTGTTCTGGATTTCTATCGTTAAACGTTAAGTTTTTTAACTGTCTTTTTTTCGGATTTTCTCTATTCGAATTGTTTTCGTTTTAATGACTAGATTTTTTTTCTTGTTTTGACATACTCGTAGGCACTCGTAGGCAGAATTTATAAATAAATTAGTTATGAGATAGATTGAACAAAAACTTTGCAAGGAGTATGAGTAAGTGGAAAAGTATGTTACCTGATACGATAATTGTCTACAATCATGTAGGACAACATATAAATTAATTCGCGATATGTCCTTAATTTTGATAATTAAATATCGTATTACGAACAGCTGATTGTCAGTGAATTAGTTCGCGCAGTGCTCCGAACGGACCACCTACTGCGAGCGCATAATAAGTAGCGTTCGCAACGTACGAGATAATGCAATAAAGACTTGACACAATACGTACCTGACGTAATTAGAATCCGCTGTGATCATTACGTTTGCGCTGCGGGAATCGTGCTACTTATAAGTAGGGTTAGCAGAAACAATGACAATACATGGATTGGAAAATACCAGTCACGGAATAATTTATAGTGTTTTCTAAGCAATGTATCACCTAACAGCCTAGATAAAGGTCATCAAAGTTTGTCGGACCTTATTAACTAATAATGATTCAGTGTAAGATATTTGCTTCTATACTTCGTTCAGAATACATTTAAAAGATATTTATATAATTAGTAATTTAACATGTACAACATAAACAAGTAATTTTAAAAAGTGCCTATTGTAATAAATCGACCCTGCATAAGCAATTTTTACACACTATAAAAATGAATGTTTAATAGCTGATTAACTACACACTTCTGTCAAAAACCCTTGCTTTGAATGCTTTGGGACCTCAAGTTGATCCCTTCAAGCTGATGCTTGAAGGGATCAACTTGATTATATTGAAAATATGATTATCCCCATGAAGAAAAGAATAATTCGCTCACTAGATAATCTCGTTAACCGTACAAGAATCGCGAATGAACGAATGAACGAACTGACGCGGCGAGGGATTCTGTGAAAGTTTCCGCTCGACGGTGCGACTAACTCACCGCGTGGCGCCGGCTGGCTAACTGCCACACACCTGATTGAATCCTTTGTTCAATGCTCTTTAGTCTTTGACATTTACAATAGAAACAAAACAAGTCCTTTATATGAATACGTTATAATAAGAGTACTAATGTTTAGAAAAATAATACATATCTTACGTTCCATCACCCGATTGTACCAGTTTTTCTGTATTTTATTTCGTATACACAGGATGAAACGTATAAATTTACCACATTATTATAAGCAACGTTCTAACAATCGCCAAATTGTCTGAGTACATATTTTAACACTCACATATCATATAAATATTTTTAGATAAAAGAGTTGGGAAACTATGCACATTTTTTGCAATCCCTACAATGACTACGATGACTCGTTTAGCATGTCCATAATCATGACGCTCTATTGTACCAAATGATCTCTAGATCCGTTCCTGTCGGTGCTAATATTTCGATGATGGATAGAAAACGTACGTACAAGTCGTTATAGGTATTAGATTATCTATGTTTATATTTCCATGGCAACTATTACAAAATATTTTTTTGTTGTAATTTCTTAGCTCCAAATTAAAGCGGCTGCAATGCATATTTTCAACTAAATGAA
>DWTO01000355.1:0-22342 GCA_018244755.1 Jemadia pseudognetus
GGTGAGCCTATCGCCATGCATCGGGCACATATCCAGACTCCGAACCACTACTAGAAAATTTTTGTAGTGTTCGACCCCGGAATCGAACCCGGTACCACCCGATCGTCAGTCGCACTTGCAACCAACACGACCAACGAGGCAGTCAATACCCAGCAGGATTAAATACCCAGTGTATTTAGTTAGTATGTTACTCAAGTTAGTAATGCTCATAAACCGCAGTAAATTCTAACTGTCCATAGTAAGTAGTGTCTCTAATTTCCCTCGGGCATGAGGCGTTTGTTGTGATCGAGTTTGGTCTTGAATAGTGGACTGTTAAATTCAATCAATAACTATTAACTAAAATAATGATAAATTTAGAATTAGTGGATTTTTTACACTCATTATACATATAAGCTTGATTTGTATGTATGTATCAACGTAATGGAATCTTAGGATCGCCTTTTAATCAATACCAAGAAGTTTAAATCGTTTAAAGTTTTGCACACATATAAAGAACCGATAAAAATACAATAATTCGATAACGTACGACTTTCTAATCAATTGATCATAAATAAAAAAAACAACAAAAATGATGAAATAAAGTAAAAAACAAAAATACATTATAGTTTAAAAGAAATTGATAAAAAAACCACGCTTTTATAGTTATTAAAACAAAATAAATATTTCATACAAAATGCCTAAAACTAAATGTTGCATTAATTACAGATTACCATGACATATGTACCTATGTATATTGTGGTCGAGCTTCTATACCTACTGATTTTAAGACATCTTTTCATAGTATTGGGGTTGAAAACTTCTTAAATTTATATAAATAATAATATGGTTACGCCCGAACCGTTACGGGGTAGGCAGAGGCTCCAAGTAATAATTAATATAATATCTCTGTCCTTAGGAACCTGGATATCTAAAGATCAATATTAGTCATATTGGATTTGGAATACTATTTGTGGAATTAATATTCGTTCATTGGAAAAATCCATTCAATATAACACTTCGAAGAATAATGTACGGCTGGTCCCGGGCCAGTGGCCACCGTGACCCACTAAGAACAACCCCAGCCGCAATACATCACGTCTCAGGATCGCTTCCCGTCTCAATAAATCTCTGCCCCTTCCGCCCTGCGCCGCCAGGAACTGCGAATCGTTTCTGGAGAATCGAAAGTTAAGCAGGAATTTTTTTTGCTCGTCTATACCTTTCTACTGCTGTTACAACTCTCTATTCGCATAAGAAAGCAGTAGTAGTGTACCTGAGTATGCTGTTCTAGGGAATTGATAAAATAAATAATCAATAAAAATACTTAAATCAACAAAAAAAATTGTCCCTATTTAAGTAGGTAAGTCACCTCTATACGAACAGAGGTACTTGGGGTGTTCTGTGCTTTCAGCCTATCCTGTAAAGGACCTGGCGTGATAATATAACAACAAGAAACATGCTTGTCGTGTGATATCAGCGGTGGTCGCTAGTATTTGTGAAATAACTAGCAATTTCTGTTTATACCCGAACGCAGTCACACACATACTCGTATGTACGTGCACGTCACGTGCATCGGCGCCGGAAGCATGCATTTGTACCACACGTGACCGCTTTACTTATTGCCATATATAAATGTCGACGTAACTGGTGCAACATGGAAGTGTAGTACACTCTGCGGACTTCTATAGGAAAATACAGGCGTGATGTTTCTTTTAGTCTAGATTTTAGTGATTAGTGTTAACTGAAATTTAAATTAGGTAGGCAGACGAGTGTGCCTTATCGTCTTACTGATCTTATCTTACTGATCTTATCTTACTGCTGTGCTTTTTGTACAGTCTGTACAGTTTCGGAGACGTCTGACTCCACGGATCCCTAGAAACAATAATACGATATTCCACGTGACGGCTCCACGAAGTTACTTTGCTTCCGCAGGACGCATCTGTGGCCAGCTTGTGTCAATAGTTCGAATCAAAATTCAGAAAACAAACCGTTTCGCTCCGTGCCGCGCGCCGCTAATCTAGTTTGCGCTGCACGTCGCGCCCGCCGCCAACTGCAACGGCGGTACACGCGGCTGTAGTATGACGATCTGTTTTCGTCTATTGATCTATTGAAAAAAATGTTTTTTGTACGCTGCATTGCGTTTCTGGTTAAAGAAGTAAGTACCATTTTTGGCCTGTTAATAATTTTTTTGTGCCAGTTTCTGTCTTTGTGCCAGTGTGCTTCGTGAGCTATAGTGTAGTTTAACATTTATATAATCATGTCAATTTAGCTTAGCATAGGATATAGTAATGCAATTACTAGTTTTATATGACAAACGGAGCCCGTCTGCCGGCGAGCGAACGGTATCGGCTGTAATCCCGCGCGCTCGGCTACCGGCATGCGTGGCTTACGGTTCTATTGAACGAGTTATGTAGATTTCAGATTGAGTTGACTGTTCGTTTTGTTATCTTTATCTTTTATTTATCTTTTCACAAGTGCGTCAAATACATCTTGACATAGCGCTTTCCATCGGGCGGGATTGCAGGCAAATGCAAGCCATTGCTTGCATACATAAATAAATAAAACTACTTGCCACCCGCTATGTGAGACGTAAATGAAGAATTAAACGTAATGGTTTCCACATAATATATGGAATTTTAAAAAAAAGTAATTCTATTTAATCATACACTAAATCAGTTATCTATTCCTCAATTTATTCGTTCAGTCATGAATTTGTTCGTTTATTTATTCATTCGTTCTTTAATCCATTCATACATTAAATAATTAAAATAAATAATATAACGAAGCATATAAGAAGCAAGTATAAAACAACGTGATTATTAAAACTAAAAAATTAAAAGATTACGTTACAATAGAATTTTTATTGGCTTCATATATCAATCAACCTAGATTGGAGATCAGAATATGTGATAACAAAAGCGGTAGTAAATGTAATATATAATTAGGTTAAAAATAATTTCAATTTTATATAATTTTTGCACTAAGTGTGCCTCGAGACCAAGACTCACCTATTATGACCAAATTGAAACACTGGCTGATGCAGTCCCCGGAATCTGTGTGCGTGTATGAAGAGAGTGAATGTAGAAGTTATGACGTCGTCTATAAGGATAAAGATAGAAATACATATTTGGATATAAAGATATATAGGACAGATTGATATAGATATTGGTTCTAGTGTGATGGCGTACTAATATTTTTAATGTGGTAAGTAGTCTCAATAAATGTGATAAGTAAAATCGATTAAAAAGTATAGTATAAGTTAGGTTTGGAATTCCGCCCCGCTTATCCGGGTTTTGCTTTCTGTATGGCTAGCGAATGAAAGTAACTTTAATAATTCTAGGTTTAATAAATTTTATTAACACTCGCTATAACAATGAAGGTGGACATTGTGAGGAAATTCCCAAGCCCGAGAGTTTCCGTAATGTCCCCTAAGGGGCGTGAAGTGTCAAGTTGCGTTTGGTCAGCGTGGCACCTCTTAACCCTTCTCAATTTGAGTGGTGATCTCTGTCCCTTAACGGGACGGTATTTTTTAAATAATTTTAATACTTTGGGTCCTTTCCATACGCGTCTGATGGTGGCTTTAAGGGAGCTTTTGTTATAGTTACCAGGCGACTGATAAACTACATAATTATATATATTAATATGTACTTAAATAAACATATCTTTTATGTCCAGAAGAAAAAAAAATGCTCATTACACAAAAAATTTCGATGACTGCAAATCGAACCCACGACACCCGACCGGATAGTTAGTTTCACTGTCTACAGGACCAACGGGCTAGTTAATAAAGCGATTCTTTATACATGGTGTTATTATTAATACTCTTTGCTTAATTAAAAACATCAACGTTTACATAGATACGGCTGTAATCCCGTAGATTCAGCCATCGTCATGCACGGATCGCGTTTTATCTCGATTAATACAACGTTTCTGCTAACTCCAGGATACCGTGCCGTATAGTTGGTACAATAAATATTATACTGTTTGGTATATCATGTGCAATTGTGTTTGTTTAATTGAAACGTATATAAACGTAATATCACGCTTGGACTCCCCAAGGAGGTAAGCAGAAGAGTCTAGAGTACTTGTACGTTTCACCAGTTACGTTTACGTCACACCATGCAATTGATGTGAGCCTATTGTCATATACCGGGCACAATTCCGAGCTAGTATTATAAATTTTACCATAAAATCGCAGATAAAAAAAACTAATAGTACCCGACCCGGGAAATGAAAAAATGAAAAAAAATGAAAAAATATTTATTCATAGAAAAACACATATATAAATGCCAGTGCAAGGGCTCTGTACTAGGCTCAAGGCCTGTGTCACAGATACCCCAAAGATACCCAGTTATATTTTTAACGTTTTCGTTGGGAATAAAGAAACAATTTGCCCGGTCTTTATTATTATGTGACACGATAATATTTTCATTATTCCACTTCTCCTCTTTTCTGGTTTCCATTTCTGTGTTCATAATTTGAAAACGTAGAATGCACTGCACTTACTCTGGAATTCCTTTTTGACGTGCCAAGTGATAAATGAATTTTTCAACTTTGTAAAAGATACGTTTTGTGCAGGTATTCGGTTATTATTTTACATTTGTCAAATTGAATATGTTTCATTTTTAATTTAATACAATTTAACACATATGCTCCAGTTCAGAAATATATAGTTGTTATTTAGAAATTTTCATGTTGTGTTCATGTATTTTAAAATAAATACCGTTCGAAGTACCGTTCGAGTAAGCAATCATAAACATTATATACGAGTACCTAGGTGCTGTTGTGGCAAAATAACTGTTCTCACAGGTCCCCTCTTGAGGAACGCCTTGAGAGAGGCAGAAAACCGAACGCAGTTTAAGGAACTGGTACACACCACTACAACTTCAGTAATGACACTCACGGACATAATCAACCAAGTTCAAATAGGAATAGAAGAATACAAATTATGATATTAAGAAATAGAAGTAACTTAGTAGGTACTATTTAGTCTGCCTTGTTGGTCTTATTATTTTTAATTACACTAATAAATTTACAACAGCAAAATATACGTACAGAATTATAATTAATTGCTCAAAAAATTAAATAATTCACTGTTCATTCGTTATGTTTGTCTCTTTCATTGGAATATAATTTAAGATAATGTTACATAGTCATGAAGATTGTTAAATAGGTAGATACATAGTAGGTATTTTAGATTACAACATTCCGTACCAGAACTATCGCTAAGTTGATATAGAGCGTGCTTCAATAGCTCTTCGAAGAACACACATTCCCCGGCTGATGTTTTCATTTAATGTGACCGAGCTTAATGTTCCTTAATTCAATTGTGGGCGCATTCGATGCCATTGGTATGGCTAAACGAAAGTGAGTAAAATATTCTTATTCTTCATAAGTTAACGAACCAACAGACAGTTAAGTTCCCGTATTTGTGTGGGTTTATTATAATTTTGATCAATATTGAGGTATTACAAAGACATTTTCTTTGTTACAAAATTGTTGTATTACGCAAAATGATTCTATTACATCATTAACGAAATCTTATTCAGTAATATGCCTTAAAGCACGTCATTATGTTCACAGATTGTGAACGAAGTAAATGAGTGTATCTATAAACTCATCTAACAACACTTTCGTGCAGCCATACTCTTAGTAATAAAGCCACACGCCTACCGTATCTAATAGGTAATATCAAACGTAATTATGACGGTAGCGGTCGCTGAGGTTATGGTTTTTGTGCACATCAAAACGAAATGTCTACTCAGTTGCTCAGTGCTAGTGACAAGCTGTATCTTATTTTACGTATAAATATAACTGAACGTAAACGAACGTAACATCACGTCTTAATCCCCGATGAGGTAGGCAGAGGATTGTAGTGCCTACATTCCCACGTTTCACCAGTTCTAACTTCTAACGCTACGGTACACTTACTGGGGTAAAAAAATACTTCTAAGATTAAGATACAGTTATAGAAAAATAATTGAATACAAAGTTTTTAGTATAGTTAAGTTGTCACGGTCAAAGTTATTACTATCAAATCTCAAAAAGTGTTGACACAGCTGTTGTCTCTTAAATACGAGTAACGCAGCCCAAGTAAAAAAGTTGTTGGAGTTCAGTCATAGTCAACATATTCAATTGTACAAAAGCTTTGACATATATTTAAGAAAAATACAAGAATTGAACGCAATACAGTTAGTCATGTCTTTTACTGGCTATTGGAATCAAAACCAATTATTGGAACCAAAAGTGCTTGCACCGTCATTTTCAGTATAAAAAATTGCTGTAATTCTCCGACACTAAACGTATTGCGGTTATATGTGACAGGGCCCTCTGATCAGCATTTAACCGAGAAGGTACCACGATCAGCGCAATATTTATCGAAAAGGGTCTTAAGGTCAGGAAACGGGGCACTTCAACTGGATCTTTAGCGTTATATGAAGATGTTTATATTGTACTGTTAAGTAAGTGGTATTTTTATTATATCATTTTATTTTGTATTATAAGAGCATCATCATCGTCAGCCCGACTGAGCCCACTGCTGGACGTACGCTTCCCCTGAAGGGTTTTGCTGCTCATCCCCACGCTCGATATTCATTCGAGTTGGGGATAGTACATTATAATAGCAACAAATGGCTATAATTTTAACCCTAACTGTAAATAACAAGCTGTAGTTTATATTGTACCTAACAGCAATTATTTAATAAATCGTAACTGTAACATCACGCCTGTAACCCTCGAAGACATATGCAGATGAGTGAAGTATACTCCGTGAAGTATACTCTCAGTAGATATGTTTACGTACCCACCATAAAATGGACGGTGTACCGATTACCATAAAAATATGCAGTCCTAAGGGTTAATTTTAAAATTCCCTGCATCTTAGAATATCTTCCTAACAATGGCATAGTACTATTAATCTCTAGTTACGAAGATCGAAGTGGCTTTCGGTATCGAAGAAGGTTAGTTGTCAGTAAAATAGTTAATAAAGAGTCTGTCAAAGAAGTTCCGCATTTCGAGCTCACCTGTCGAATAACATCAATTATTTATATATACCATATCTCGAAATCTTTTTCACAATTGCACATTTCCTCGTTGGATATCCAATGATTTCTCAGGGGATGGGGGAAGGAATTCACCGCAACGCGTCTTAAATTCTTAATAGGGGTAAAAAAGTTTAGGGTCTCAGCCACCCATTTCGCATTTGAGGGGGTTAGATCGAAAAGTTTTTGCTCAAAATTGTCTTTAACTTATTGAAGTTCAATAGCTAGCAGTTTATACCGGAACTTGTTAAATGAGAAGTTTCGCCTATTATTTTAACAATTACATATTTGATAACCATTAAGGTACGTTTTTAATTCTATTGCTAAAAGACACATTTTAGTTTTTGCTACTTATAGCATAAACCGAGGAGCAGTTAAACTATTGGATGACAGACTTCCCACACTTTGAGTATATTTCAGGTGCAGAACTCTGGAAAGCTTGAAAGTTTCTACGATATTTTTGTTCGCCAACAAAGTAGGTACCGTAGTTAGTTCAATAATTCAACCTTCTATCTAGGACTAAGGTCTCTTGCATGAGCATAGTTGTGTTATATAGTAGATACATAACTAACAATATACAAATAATATCTCCTATGTATAATTCTTTACATATGTGTATCTGTTATATATTACATGTTTAATAACGTTTATTTTAATTTAAAATATTCACGGATGTTACAGTCCGTGTTATTATTACGCGTACGTATAACTGTGAAATGCGAATAGATATGTAACTGTTTGTTTTGCTGCACCAGGGGGCTTAGCTTAATTTAGGTCAAAACTATTAAGGTAGTATACGGTTCTGGTGCCAAAACTGATCAAAAAAGCTTGACTACCCGCCAACGAGCGCGTCAGACGAGCTGACGTTAAAAGTGGACAACTGTTGGCTGAGTGCCAGACTCGCTTCGCTGAATTATAGAGACTTATAATGCTAAGGGGTTTGCTGGACCCGAGCGATTAGAGTGTTAAGACCATTGTTCCATTCTTTTTAATTTGTCTTGTTATCAAGGCTCTATCATTTTGAGCGGCCATATTACAGTTCCTTAATTTGTGCCTTTTAGTAGCTACGTCTGAAAAGTAACGGATTTTTAAGATAGTGTTGAATAGTTACATTAACTCTATTTGTACCAATACATGTTTGCATTGTTTTTTGAAAAATGATCACAGTAGATATTTTTCATCCTAATGTGTTTGTATGTTTCTTTATCTATTAATATATCTTTTCCGCTTGCCACAAGAATATTGCGCTCATCAGATGTCTACAGACACCAGCTATTGTAGAATATTAAAATATATATATTAGAATTTAAATTTAAATAAGCCATCAGCGTGATCTGAAAACAAAAGAAATATACTTGCGTAATCAAGCAATTTGTATTTCAGAGCTGTGAAAATGCTTAAAAAATAGAGAACCGTAACTGGAATCCTCGCAATGTTCACAGTAACTCCGTTTGCATTTTAAAAATTTCAAATAGCGCCGCGTCATCCCCGTATTGTATTTTTGTATTAAGAAAACACGTAGTGCAACTTTTGCTGTCAGACGCTTCTTCGTTTACCTTCGCCTATTAGACCGTGGCGAAGCGGAATCCTATTTTCCTCGCAGCGTTCCGTACAAAAATATTTCTTGTTACATTTACAACCCTGCCCATCTGAATTCTCTACTTAGTAGCCATGAATCCCAGCCCTATTCCTGTTATAATGTCTACTCAATTACAACAGATTATAAAACTTTTTGATATAGCACCAATTCAACCACTTTTTTGTCTCTTAACAGCAACATTGTATTCCAATTGACTGCCTGGATGGTCTAATCGTTGGAACATCCTCTGCTGAGACTGGATTGATGCCTGTTGTATGGCAATAAGCTCACAACCTATTCCATAGTTGGATCTAGGCGTCACTTATGAATCGTGGGAGTGTACCTCCTCTGCCTACCTCTTCGGGGATTACCAGCGTGATTACGTTACACAGTAATAGGAATTTCAAATCACTCTCGAAGTCTGGATTTGTACCCGGCACGCCTTGTCCCACCTTTTACTAATATTATGTCATGTTAGGTTTCAAATTTGTTATCCAAATATACTTTAACACGTCCTTCAACTTTTTTATAAAGTTATATACACAGTGCTACCGATTTTGAATTTTTTAAAGTTTTCCACGCGTTAGTCGGCATTCCGTTTTCGAACGACAATACAGAACCCGGCAAGGTCTCAAATAAAGGAGTCAAAGCGAGCTTTTGGAATGTATAATGCAGAAAACAGTTTGTTCGTCTATGCTTTGTTTTAACATTGGAGTTTTTAACTGCTCGCGGTGGCTTCACGGAGTAGAAAGTGATTATCATTTATCGTGTATCCGAGCACGTAACTGAACGACTTTTTTAGGATCCATATAATATAAGCGTAGTCTTGAATTGACAAAATCTTCTTGTATTACAAGAGTATAAATGTTATTGCTACTAGTCTATGCCAACTGATAGTCCCATTGACAAAAATATTAGCACAATTAAGTGATCTTAAGTCTTGCTACTATAAGCCCTTGTGTTCAGGTTGGTTGGAGATACCATGAATGTACCGTAGTGTATGCGTTACGCCTGTTTCAGTTACGGAGAGAATTTGTTCTTAATAGTCAAATGAATTGCAATCATATAGGTATTATTTACTAACGTTTTACGTTCTTGTTAATTAAACTTCTCTCTTTATGTACATTAAAGCCAGTTAATACGGCTTCGGTGATGGGTCGAGGTAATCTTGTTGATATCCCGTTTCCAGATCTATTCTAAAGAGTACCCATGGTGAGTCTGTTGGACTCCGTCGTATGGTAGCCCAAGACGTCACGACTGACGTCATAGAAGTATATCCATGAGGGGTTTTCCTAATCAATTTTATTCGAGAAGTATGGTGATTATAAACTAAGCTGACATTGATACTGATCTTGTAAAATAAACTGCCCGACGCACTACGAGTACATGCCCGAGCTTAACCGTCATAAACGATATTAATGGAAATGCAACGGCATACTATGGGTATGTGTCGCTACACACTTAAGGGTGCAATCTATTAACGTTTCGCCCCTGGACTCGAAGCCATCAAGTGGGTTGATACTTACTTTACCGAGTTTGTCTCTGTGAACAATGGAGTATTAATATGCGATTGGTAGGCAACGCAGTAGCCGGAAGTATTTAAACTATCCTATAATCCTCCGCCAAGGTTTCGCAGATATCAATTATAGATAACAACAATGGCAGTACATACTCATTTTAAAAGTCAATCATCCGTGCAGTTACTCGTTTCGTATGATCTATTTGAAATCTATCCCGGCTATGACACTGATAAAATGTTATATTGAATTGCTCTCGTTTCGTTTGTATTCGTTGCTCACCTGTTTCAGGCGGGCAGTCTCACTAACCACTGCACCCACGGGCCAGTCAAGATGTCCTTAGAACATGCGGCGAGTCTTCTCTGTAATAGACGATTTGATCTAATGAAAATGTATGTATTCTAGTAGTGGTTCGGAGTCTGGATATATGTATGTCCGGTGTATGGTAATAGGCTCACCAACTATTCCACAGTGGGAGGTAAACGTAACTGGTGAAACGTGGGGTGGGAGTGCATTATATTCCTCTACCTACTTCCTCCGGGATTAGGGGCGTGATATTACGTTACTAATTAAAAGTAAAAGATTCTTCTCTCGATGCAATGTAAATACGTGTATTTTAATTATTATTTTATTCCTGTAACCCAGAACTTGACCACCAAGTTAACAAATGAAGTGCAATTATGTGTAATATGCTTTCCTGTATATACATATGTATATGTTTATCAGTAATTTTCAGATATAAGAAATTTTTCTACTTTCTTTTCTTCCGCGCTCTTAATATTCACATATATGTATAATGTATCTCGATGCAATTTTACTATGTATAAACAGTATCATTTTGATTGTTTTTTGCTTGTTGATTTAAAAGAAACATTAACTCCACCACCAGACCAAAACAGACCCACTAACGAACGTCTCTATAGTTTATCCACTTATTGTCTTTTCAAAAACGCATTATTTATTTTCACAGTGAACAATTTCAAAACTGTAGTGACCTAATTCGCAAACAACTTAGTTAATTTTTGGTACGACGCCAACCTGGAATACATACGTAGGATTAAGACCCAGTTCAATATAATAGACCAGTTTATTACTGGTCGGTGGCTGGTAAAATTCAAATTGCACGAGCCGCACAGCAAAACCCACGTGGGCAGTTAACGGGTTGACTTGCAATAGTTCTGCCGCACCAGCCGCGTTTGGCGCAAACTATAAACTTTTGGTAAAACACAAATTATAAATTATAATTAAATTACTTCCGCTAATGAACAGCACCGCAGTTTGGAAATTGTATACATATTTGATTGATGTAAAATATAAAAAATTTACCGCAAATTGTTATATGTATTAGGCGCGTTCAACAAAAATTATCACGTTTATTTGTAGTATTCAACGTAATGCAGTTAATAACGAAAAATGTCAATGTGATCAAAAACAGCAATCCTCATAATGCAATTAGGATTTCATCTTTAGTAGGTGTCTTAGAGAAATAATAATACAGAAAAACGAAACAGGTCGTGGATATATAGGTGACGAGGGAAAACTAACCTTATCATTCAGATGTCCAATTTATCAAAAATTATATTTCATTTTGATTTGGATACTCTCTTTACACTGTGAATCACAATTCATTTTAGGCAGTACCCGTATTTGTAATTTTATTTAATTTTTGTATAATACACTTTTCACCTAGAAGTAGAGTCAGAAGCCTACAAAACCGGCGTGCATGTATGAAGAGAATGATGAATGTGGAGGAGGCGCGGCAGGTGTGTAAGGATAGAGCTATTTGGCACTCGGTGCTCTCTGCCTACCCCGCAAGGGACCTAGCGTAAGGATATGTGTGTATGTATTATACAAGTAGTTTTATAAAAATAAATCAATTCTTAAATATAGCACATGAATCAATTTTAATGTGAGTCTATGAATTTGAATAACGATTTCGTAGAATGATTCATATATATATGTTAAATAAAATGCTGTTTGATATTGTTAATTTAATACGTAATATGACGTTAGTAATCCCCGAAGACGTTAACGTCCCACTATGAAATACGTAGTGAGCCTATTGCCATACACTGATCATTGATCGACAGCCGCGCTTGCAACCAAAACGACCAACGAGGCAGTCCTTTAATACAAGTTACAAATAATAACTTTTATACAATAACTATTCACACTAAATGCTAATTTGTTTATAACAATAAAAAAATTCATAACCACATGTACATTTTTAAAATTCCCAGAAATCATCCCTAGGGACTATGGTCAGATAAATTCCATAGGGGTTGTTAATTGAATTATCTTCATAACACCAGCTATTATGTTAAAGGGGTAGCAAAGCAGTATTATAGAACACACAACAAAGAATAAGCAACGGACCGTTCCATTGAAATATCAGAATAACAAACGATTTGATAAATATCAAATAAACTCACATAAATCATCTAACAGACCTTGTACCAACGTGATAGAGTCGATAATCCATTGCAGTGTAGCCGAATAGAAAAATGCAAAGTTCGTAAACAGCAGTTCGGCAGCGGTACTGTGGTAAGCAAATACGGGAAAAAAAATACTATCGCCAAAGTACAGTTTCACAAACAGTCCCGTTCATTATGTTTCTGTTAAATTTACGATGCTGTGGCACCGCTGGTTCATTTCAAACAGTGCCGCTATACAGAACTAACATCCACGATGTATAGATGACAAAAAAATAGACTTTTTGACAAATCCCCCGGTAAAACAATTCATTTTTGTATACTATTTATTGCATGAATTTTAACGGTGGCTGTTTCTGAAAATCCCTTACAAATATCGTACATCCTTTACTTTAAGTAGCTGCTCACCATAAATCATATTGTAACGGTTAATTGTTATGTGGTGTTGTTAACTAACTGCAAGGGTACGATAGATGACCAATGCATAAATTAGGAGGCGAGAAATAATACTTGTTGTCTGTATGAGATTATATAGATATTGGGGAAATATGTTTTGGTTATTGAAATCTAGAAATAATGAAGTACTGGTCCTTAAGAACTGTGATGACTTCGATGGGAGACAGATAATCTGTGGTGGAGGGATAGTGGGACAAGCTTGGTAGCTAATTAGAAAGGTCAAAGGAGGGATAGAGATTGTGCTAATGATGGAAGTAAACATCAGACAGAAGACTTGAGCTAAAACCCTAGAGTACATTATCGATGTATATTGTCTAGCAAACGTTTGGTTAAGTCTATTAAACCGCAGTGGACCAGCATTTTAAGCCTTGATATTTGTAATTTTGAAATGAGTCTTGTTTCTGACATTTGCAAATTGTGGATTGTGATGCTGAATAATGTAATCGAGATCCGACATTGTCGAATCGAATCAAGATTAAAATGACAAAAATAAATCAGTGAACCAAAGCCGTTAAGAGTTTAATCAATTTATGAAAACACAACAGTTACATGGTTTGAATAAAATAACTGATTGTATCTATGCTTTGTTCGTTTATATGGATTCAAAATCACTCATTAATATGTAATAGCGTAAGCTTAGTTACAAAAATACCTAGGGTTGTCAGCGGAAGCTTCATTCTTAATTTAGGGGAGGCCTTAGTCCAGCAGTGGGCTGATATAGGTTAATATGATGAAAATTATATAGGTACTTGTTTATCTCATAAAAATAAATAAATGTTTGATGACGTATGAAAAAAATGCTCTAATGTACGTACAATAATTGATATATTGTTTATGAAATTAATATATTCTGGACACATAAATTGCATATAAAATAAAATAAAATGATTTTGTATGAAATATTACAAAAAAGAATCTCCATGATCACTAGAATTTACTTTGTTTTTTTTTTGTATTACTTGAAAAGGGCTTACTCAATTAAAAGTTATACATTTAAAAAACGAAACGTATAAATTTATATTTGTATACAGCAATTTACAAAGAGATGCTGGTAGAGAAAATAGAAGAAAACACAAGATCTATTTGTGAATAACATTTCGTTCTGATGCAACCCTTTAATGCCGAATCAAGCAGTTAAACTCATGGAAGACAGATAAAAGCGGTGAACCAAGATTGGTAAAAGTATTACCAATGGTAATGCTTCTGAATATGAAAGGAGTTCAAGGAACGGTCATTTTAGTTTAATAGAAGTAAATTATAATGTCGTTGACTAAGAAATTGTGGTTACGTGATCAATGTACACTTAGACGGCACACATGCAAATATTTTCCAGAACTTTCTAAACGTTAAATCAATTTAACTTGGACGTAGTTGAAAAGTTGATTTTACTAGTTTAGTTTACGATAGCAAGCCGCAGAAGAAGACAGGTGGTGTATTATTATATTATTCGATATCCAAGTATACAAGGGAGAAAGAAACGGAACCCAAACGAAACTGCTTAGCAGACTGTGACATTTCACATTTACATTCTAAGGGGCAAGCAGTACCCTAGGCGGAAGAAGAAATCATCAATGATGATGATGACAATGATCGAATTCTTTACTTCAATAACAATATTTAATCTACATTTATTTACATAGCAAATGTATGAGTGTAAATCATCAATTATAAATATCACTATTATTTCTTATTACATAATTACTCCAAGTCTCTTAAAAGGTAGGTACAAAGTGAAGAGCGTCAAATATGTATATCCTAAGAGTACTGATATGATTCTTCCTCATTTATCATTCTCTTTATAAGCGAATTTGGAAACTTGTAATTCCCCCATTCTTAGGTTCAAATTTACACGTCTACTTATAAGGTAAAGATTGCCGTAATGCCAAAACTCAATATATAATACTACGGCATCATCTTCTAGCAAAAAGAATAAATTCAGGTAACATGAATACTTGCATCGGCCTAGAAGAATTACAGATTTCTATACAGTGAAAGAAATTTGCATACCAAAGGATTAACCCTTCGTATTCGTATCTAACAATTGAAGGGTAAAAGGGTTGATAAAGATGGTAAAAGAGGTGGATAAAAGGTATTTTATTGAAAAGTGATTTCAGTTCTACGCTGAAGCAGCGCGGAATGTAGTATGTAGCTATGTAGCTGTGCTGTAGCTGTATGTAGTAGAATGTAGCGCGGAATCAGCTGTAGCTCAACTTTGGATAACCCTTAATATTAGGGACCATTCGCCTTGATAAGGTTCAACTGTGAACGGAGCTAAGCCGTAGCTTTTCAGCACTCTAGTAACGTTTGCGCAGACGATACAGCCTATTTTGCAATTACGAGTAGTTCTCAATTAGGTATACGTTCTTAGGGATATGAATTTGTAGCTGATTCGATTGTTCGATATTCCTTCTTCGCAAGTCGGCAGTCAAGTAACTTCAGTAGTGTCCGTCACGATTTTGTTACGATCGGCGGGGGCTCACGAAAAACGACTTTGAACGGGTCCGAAAACAGTCGGTGCGCAAGTTCCGGATCAAACTTTCGGTGTCGTGTGTATTTTTAGATCTATAGCGTAAAAATAATGAGGCCTTCGGCCAGTTATTAAGAACTTGTTCGTTTGTTGATATTACATTATTTACGTTTAACAAATTGTAGTTATCGTTTCTGGAGTGGTATCAGACCATTTTGTTGGTCGAAAGCTACAATCGCGTCTGCTGGTAGAGCGGTCCTCGGTTCGATTCCATATCGGATGCTATTAGATTTTTTTAGATAAATAGATTTATTTAGGTAGATTAGTTTAGATAAATAGATTGTCTAGTTGCAATTTCTAATTGTGTCTATGTGCCCCGTGTATGATAATGGATTCACTACCTATTCCATGGTCGGACGTAAACGTAATTGGTGGAACACAGGACTGTACTACACTCTGTCTCCTTCTACAAGGATTACAAGCGTGATGTTACGTTATGTTTAACAAAATAATTAAACATGTAAAATCTTTAATCCCTGTCTACACCTGTGAGATACAGGTCTTATAAAATATATCGCCTTTTCTCTTCAGTAACGTGATATTTTCTGAACAACTTCTTAATAACTTGTCACGGTATTGAAGAAAACAGGCGAAATGCCTGTATGTACTCGTATGTATGTGTGTTTGAAAAAGCTTCAGTCAGTGTATGAAGACCATGTTTTGTTCACGTGTTAAACATTTTCAGCGATCGAATCGTACATCGTATGTTAGTGTGACGACCTTACATCAAACTCATTTGTCATCTCCGTGTTCCTGGTGCTGGCCCGCTCGCGCGCACACATATAGTGACAAGTGTGAGCGGGAAGCAATTATAAAAATTCCGTCACGTAGTGTATGAGAGCTAGCCAAAACTGAGTGGATGCGTTAGAGGGGTCAGTGACCCGAACTGCAAGCGGACGATCTGATCGCACCGATTTTGAAGTAGTCCTGATTTACTTATGAGGTAGTCTGAATGTAATCTTGGAAGTATGTTTACCTGGTCCATCCACAGTTTACCATTTTGTATAATAATAGTGTGTAAGAAGTGTGAATACAAGTACATGTGAATAAACAACTCAAATGCATTCACGCAAAGAAGGATATACCGAAAGATCATAGTAAAAGTGCAATACAAAACAAAACATAATGTTTTCAATAGTATACAAAAATGAAGGCTTCAACAATCATATATCACGTAACGCTTGGGTTCTTACAGATGGCAGCACTATCGCCTAGATGGCAGCACGATCGTGTTTCGCATGGTGTTGCTAACATAGATACCTTATACAAAATATTACTGTAGACTATAATGATGAAGGAAAACAATGTTTATTATTTATCCTTTTAAAGAATAGATGTTATCCATGCGCGGTCTCATTTGCGCTATGATGATTAAGCTTGTTCGAGAAATAAATAGAAATAGCTTTAAGGCTAGAAGTGTTGACGTACTTGACTTTTGAATTTTTCTAACTGTCATTGCTAGTAGTAGTTTGGAGTATGGACATGTATGTACCCAGTACAAGGCAATTGACTCACCACCTATTCCATAGTGGGATGTAAACGTAATTAGTGACACGTGGGAGTGTATTACACTCCACTGCTTACCTCTTCGGGGATTACAGGCGTGATGTTATGTCGTTTCTATTCGTAGACGTCATTTTGCCAATATGGCGCCGTGCACGGCAAAGATGTCAACGCGAAGTTGAAATTCGGAAAAAAAGACATCGAAATATACAAAATTACCCATTTACGAAACTCCCGGAAAAAGTACAAGGCAAACATAATATCAAAAAAAAAATTGGAGCAACAATAGAACACCATAAAGAATTTCAGAGAATTGTTATCCTGTAATTGAATATTGGTTTTAAAAAACTATACTTATAATATTAAACGGCAAAGGTAATTATTATCTTTTTGACGTGTTAAATATGCTATATTATAGTACATAATGTATAATACGTACATAATGTAATACAACACCTCATTCAAATTAATACATTATTAAAATTTTATTGTTTTATGAATATGTTACATTACCGTTTATGAATATTTATAAGACTACATAATATAAGTACCATCATTATTCACATGACGTCGTAAATTCGGTTTTCGAACTTTATTCATGACGTTAATCATAGTAGGGTAGAGTTTAATGACGAGTGGACAAATTTGGATTGTGGTGTAAAATGTGAACCGCTGTAGCAATAAATAACTCCAGTGCCTCTACGTGTTTGAATAAATTAATGGATGTCCACCTCATTTGAAAACAAGATTTTTTTATTAACCTCACAATGAATTTAATGTTGAGTTGATAAACTACTAACAAGAAAAGTATACACACAGGCGCGCACACATACACTCACACACATAACCACACACACAAATAAATATACGCAGGCACCGACATACATTATCTTTTTTATATGAGATGTAAAACATATTGCAGTATTTGTGTTTACTAATAAACAAATAAACACGTTTTATATAGCTTTCAGAAAAAACCTATATGCATATGCTCACGCCAGGCCCCTGAAAGGGTAAGCAGAGAGCACCGAGTGCCAAATATTTCTATCCTTACAAACAAAAAGATATTTCGAAAAATTAGTTTCGTTTGATATCAATAATGAATTTTTTTGCATTTAATATAAAAAAACACGTCCCAGTAGGTACAAACTAAATTAGGCAAAACCATAGTAAAGCACTTGGTACCCTCTGCATACCGTACTGCGTTACCGATAATAATATAATATGGCATAAAAAGTAGATAAACATTCAGTAATTATCCCAAATTATATAAACACAATGATCGCTTCAGTTGCGAGCAATGGATATCAGTACGAGCAATGTTGACTCAATATTTTTTTAATGATTAAGTTAGATACACACATAGCGAAATACGCTTCAATATATAATTTGTCACTATAAGTTTTAACCCGTAAATATATAAAAGTTTTAAAAAAAATAAGCTACTTTTCTATAAGATTAAAATACATACAATTCAATTAATAAAGTTGTATAGGTTTTAAATTGCAGTTAAAAGAGAATGTACGTGATAATAAAAAAGCCCAGTATGAATTTAACTTTACAAGCAGCTAGCAACCAAAATATCTTGCATTCGCGACGGTTCCTTCCGCGACCAACCATACAGAAATAGGTGAACAGTCGATGACCGGTCACATGAACACACGCGAAAATATTCTCAATTGTGTGCACGTTAGGTCTCATTCCCCTTGCACGTATCGGGACCATTTAAACTTATTGATATCAAGACTGTCGACGGACTTGAAACAATATTTAATTAAATGTGTTGTTTCTATGGCGAAGGTACGTTTACAAAAGGCATAAGAAATATATTTCAAGAAACCTCTACAATTTTAATAATTGTGCATATTTTACCAACTGTCAGCCAGTCCGTCGCTGGCATAAATCTGCGCAGCTCCGAAGTGAGTTATTAACTCTAAACAGCTCTGATAAAGTTAGTTAATCATGCAAGAGAATATTATTGTTAATTAGCGTTGGTCTCGTAAAAATTTACAAACAAACAACTGTTGCTTTTTTTTTCTGAAATTTCATTAGATTAGTATTACTAATGAGAATTAAGAACTAACGTAACTTCAGGTCTGTATTTCCTCGAAGCGGTAGATAGAGGATTATAATAATCCTGTTTCATCTGTCATCTACACATCCCACGAAATAGGTAGTGAAGGTGAATTACAGCTGGGAATTTGGAACTAAAAAAACCAAATAATATTTTGCTGACAGGAGAATCGAACCCAGGTGCACAGTCGCGCTCGCAGTCACGAGTTAGATCAACGAGGCAGTCACCCAAAAGCTTAAAACTACTGATACCATACAACAATCAATCATACTAGTAGATATAGCTGAGTCATTACACTTTTAAATTGCCCGCTACTGTGTGACTCATTTGGAGATCTAGATGAAATCGCGACGATTGACAATGGCGATTCATCTTGGTGAATAAATTTTGGGAGCAGGAAAATGTATTCAACTATTCAATTGATGTGTCGTATGTTTTGCTGATTTCGTTTACGTATCGATAAGTCCTTGGTATTGGCGTACACGCAATCTTCGTCCAGATAAAAAAATATATGAATTACTGCAATCATTACCCCAACCCGCACGCTCAGCGTAGGGATTCTGGGCAAAGAATAGATAAATAAAGAGGATAAATAAATAAATAACACAAAATCTAAAGAATCTCGTTTGGGTAGACCCATGTTTAGCTGTGCACTGAAAGAGGCTGATGAGGACGACGGTAATTATCTATCCAAAAGAGGAACGATAAAAGGTTTGATGATTCTGATGATAATGTGAACTGAACTGAAATACAACGTATATTGAGTGGTGACAATGTTTGATGATGAAATGATGAGATTCACGTTAAGAGAAACACCTTAAGAGGATATTTGCAGATGTCCATGTATGTATCCGTAACAGCTGATTAATTACGGCATATAGCTATGTTACGTAATATAACATCACACCTGTATTTTCCACAAGGCGTAGACAGATGAGCGTAGTGCACTCCCACGATTCATTTGTTATGCTGTATGTCCAACCATGGAATAGGGGATGGGCGTATTGTGTTATATCATATTAATTCTCTACAAAAATTTGCATCACACGTGTACCATAGACGCATGTGTGTGAGGGGTTCATGAAGTCTCAGTCAGGTTATTATTAAGTTTGAAAGTTATATGGGAGTGGTGTCAGAAGAAACAATGGAATTTACATAGTGATGGACAAAAAGCGTAATGAAGCAGACGAGAACAAGCCGTGAGAGTAATACGGGAGTGTACTCGTGGGAAAATGATTTGTCTCTTACAGTGACTGGAAACTTGTCAGCTTTTTGTGTTTTGACTGCTATCCGCGGTACCGCTGGGTTCTGGTATATCCTCGCAGTTGTGAACCGCATCTTTACCAAGTCTCTAGCTGCCAAGTATCAGAGATACTTCCTTAAAGTCTAGATGGCTTTCTTCCACATTCATCATATCTTCACCCACGGAACATGGTTTCGGGTTCGTTTTTATATTAATGTTCTGTATTGTGTTATGTTGTACTAAAATACTTAAAACACCAAGTTGCCTACCTGCCAAATATCACTATCGTTACAAATTTAACGCGCTTCTAGATGTATTACTCTTTTCATAGATGTAGGTTTCTTTCGGACATTTTTAAATTTAAATTCCCACTTGCCAATGCCATTTGCCAACGCTTTCGGCCAAGGTGGCTGAGCCTTGTCTCTCTCAGCACGTAGATCCATCAACATTGGAATTATACATACATAAATGTTTTATCATTCTTCCATTCGCCATTTTTTTCCATATTCCAACCGACCTTATCGGAGTAGGTTCTAGTTTAATATTTTTATCTGATGGTAGAAGATACATGTGTTTCGTCTGGTGCAGAACTACATCCCTACCCGCATTATACTCGAAGAAATTGGTCAAGTGGTTCTAAGTGAGGTACATGAAAGGAGTCCCCCCGAGTGGTGACTATGTCTGATTAAGTACGAACATATACTAGCTGGCGCAGTCTGGACAATGCAACTAATCCTTTCACGACGATCGCTGATCACTCGCGATCAGCTACCGACTCGACCACGAAGAAGAAGTGGTTGTAAGAGACTACTGGCCGAGAAATCCCGGGTTCAAATCTCAGATCAGGTCTTTACTTTACATAACTTTACTTACTTTACTTAACTTTACACTTGTTACTTTGGTGATGATTGAAAGAAAAGTTTATTTAGATATTCTAATGTTTTTTTCGAAGGGATTTCTTTTTCTATTGGAAAGTCTGATGCATAATTTGAGTATCAAATAAACATAGCCGATGTAGCTATGCGTCTTGTTATAATGACAGTGGTCTTATTTTTCAAAGATTCCCAATACTATTCAGGTTACAGATCAGGCCAAGTAACATTAATACTGTCATTATTATTATCATCATCATCAGCCTGTCTCAGTCCACTGCTGGACATAGGCCTCCATACCATAGGCCATAGGCCGCATACTTAATATTGATTAATATTAATACTTTAAGAAAATTTAATCTATCTTAAACGCTAAACCGGCAGTTTGTATCGATTAACAAAAAATAAATAAAAACCACCAAAAATAAGTAAATAATTGCTAAAATGAATAATTGATTAACTTATGAAGTAAATGAAACTGATAAAATGTAAATACATATTAGTAAAAAAATCTTATTCCCTTTTTGTTCATATATCTGTTTTGGCGGTACAATTCACATGGGAAAATACACATCCATACGTACCTACATATTATATGTTATACGAATTTCTGCTCGCTATGATATATTGCAAGCGAGCAAGCGCCTCCAATCGTGCCATATGTATGTTGGAGGTCATTAACACCGCCTTCTACACGTCTGTCTACTTTCCGCGCGTCAATTTGAAAGCTACGAATAATTTGTCGTTTACGAAAATATCGCCATTGTTATTGGACGCGTTCATTTTTTAAAATTTCTGTTCCGTTTTAAGTTTTAACGTATTCTTTTTTCAATTTCAGAAATCACGGTAGGTGCCAGAGATATCTGTTTTATGAGAAAGGCCAATGAAGCAAAGCAGCTAATGAAGAAGATGCTTTGGGTCAAGTGATATGGAAGAATTGAGAAGAGAAAAGAAGAAAAGGATTTATTATAATTTTCAATTAACATTTTGAATTACTGAGGAATATTTTTGATCATTTCATATTGATACAGGTCTAATTATGACTTTAACCTTTTTAATTCTTAGAAAAGAATCATATGAGTATAGAATAATGGAGCGATGAACGGGTTCGTGATTATATTGC
>DWTO01000356.1:0-22332 GCA_018244755.1 Jemadia pseudognetus
GCGAACAATGAACGTAACGTAGTGAACTTAAGCGATGGCTTAATGTATAGTGCAATGTTTATTTAATAATAACTACATAAATGCCAGTAATATTTGTTAAATAATATTAGTGTAACATGTAAGTCTAATTATTTTTCATTTTATTTTATCTCATATTTGACTGTAATGATTAATTCATGTGACGTGTTAATACATTATAAATAATATCTACATTAAACTGGCAACACAAGTATGTGCTAAACCAAGAAACAATATTTAGTAAAATATGTTTTTGCTAAAGAAAAGCTACATATGTGATGAATTTAAATCAAACATCAGATTTGTACTATTATCAAATTAGGCATTTGGTAATCTCTGCTGAACACACAAAGCTCTAGAAGAGTAAGTAGATTTTATATTTAACACTGGAGTCGTGTCAATGCTAGTGTACATATACGCATTAAGCAAATATTAAGAATCGCGCCCAGCACGGATCGTACTGCGTGGGCGCTGTAATAGCAGGCGAAAAAGCAATTTGCCTAAACGCCCTAGGGCTGCGGGTGTGCACGATAAGGAATTCAAATGCCGGTGAGCACGATCACGGTCAATGTTACTCGCAATTCTAAGATACTCGTACTAGTATTTCACTAGTGTATCACATTTGGTCTCGAAGTTACACGCTAACCTTAAATGTTACCTGAATATTACAACCACAACATCGTCACTTATCAACAATTCTTACGTAATCTAACATAAAAACTTATAGAAAATACGCTAAATATGGATTTAAAAACAGCAGAATATGCTATTTATCGTTTCGCAAGTGTTTGAAATATGTAAGTTGTAATTAAGTTATGTGTCGTCTTAACTAACGTGAATAAGAATTACAATATCCTGACTAGTTTTGCACCGGAAACAGTCGCAGAGAGCTGGCTGAGGTCCACGGGAGTTCGTGAAGAAGGACCTCGGATAAATCCGAAACTAGATCAGCTATATCTACTGGACAAACAAAAATTATTTGAGTCGGCACAGAACTTAGTCATGCATTGTATTAGAAAAATATGTGACTTGATGTAACCAAATACTAATCAAAAACTAGACTAACAACTTGAAGTAACCAAAGAACTTATTTATCTAATAAACATTACTTTAATGTATATCATTCGTAAATACAATAAATAAACTTAATGATGCTTCATTACAAGCGACCCTAGATTGGCTCACAGTGACCAATTATTTTTCCATAGCCACCAGTTTGTTACATGCCGCACGCGTCCGTTTACGACTGATTTGCGCACACGCTACTAAAGGTGGGTACAGCAGCCAGCTACCTGCTTACTATGTAAATTGTAATCAGACATACATACAGCAAATATTTTAACGAGACATCCATACCCACTTATAGCTGCACAAACGCAGGGTATGAAAGTTAACATATATCTTAATGTGTTTATTATCATATCTTACAGGAACGGGTACCAAATTAAGTTATTGTAGTATCAAGTTACGTCAAATGTGAATATTTAATGGTTTCGGTGGTCCGATATATGGCGCTGCCCTTTCTCGGTCTTTCCGATATGATCATACACTCTAATTAAGCGCATATTTGCTGTAAATTATTGCAACTGATTAAGATATGGTATTCGCCATCATTAAATTCACACCCAACGTCATACGTCATATGGAAGAAAACAGAAGTCATGTGCGGTGTAATTTAAAAAATCAACTGACATGATATCGTTATTTTCTACATGAAAATAAGACAATATGACTACGACCTTTATATCTCGGCTCCTCATTAGTAAGGGAAGTCGGATAAGCCATAGTTTAAGACGGCAATATTCTGACAAGAGTAATAGGCGAATAAATATAAGAAATTATGTATGGTAATTGACATTGGAGAAAATTATATACTATTTCATAGATCTGCGTAATATTTATCACGTAGTTTGAGCTCTTGGTGGTAGAAGTCGTGTAGTAAATCCGCAGCGTCGCTAGTTATTAGGTATTATAATGATAAAACACCAAGAGTTAGTTCAATTCGGATGTTGGTTCAATCCGATTAATATGAGCGGAGTAATATTATTTTTTCCAATACACAAAGATAAGATAAAATTTAAAAAATTTTCAAATAAGATCCTTCGAAAATTAAATTCGTATGTTGACATTATTCAAACATGTGATAAAGTGTGTAGGTATTGGTCGACTTTAAAAAGTGAGCCTCTAAACTTTAGGTAGGTAATACAAGAATAGAAGCTTGGATCGTTATTGACACTGCCGGTAACATTATGAAATCTTATTAACCTCCAAGACATAAGAGGAAAGCGAGGAAAATATTTTTTCTGCATTTAAAATTTTTACTTATTTCAACCGTTATATTAGATACGAAACTATTTACGGCGTTTGAAAATACGTATTTTAAAAAATCATTTTTGTATGTAGCGTGTCAAGTGCCAATTTCAAACGAAGAAATACTTTAAAAGAGTTCGAAAATAAACAGTTAAATCAAAAGCGTGATTAAAATTTTTAACATTATATATATACCTAACACTTCATTTAATAGTAATTTTATTATAATTGGGAAATGCTTTAATTTTATGAGAAATGCTCTAAATTCAAATTGGATCTTTAACATTGCCTGCCTCGTTAGTTGTGTTGGTTGCAAGCGGGAAAGCCAATCGAGAGTTAAACTAATTCTGAATTTTGAAATAAAATTAATAAAAGCTCATAACAATTGATATCACGCATCGCTTTTAAAACAGTAACATTAATTTTCGTCAATCATTTTATTCTTATACTAAGAATAATTTTTAATTTTTAGTTTGATTGGCTACAAAAGTGTGGTTTTTAGTTTGTTAAATTTTTATTTATAAAATGTACAGGCGGATTACATTAAATACATTTTCATTAGAATTTTAATAAAAATCGTGACGTACTATATCTCAACACCAGAATATAACCTCCGCGAAGTTGTTTATAATGACTGGTTTATCTTTATCGAAACGCGAATGCAATATGATATGAATTCCGACGTTTATCACACCTTGTAATTTTTATAAGAATACAACCCTTATTAATAATACAAATTCTAAACATCACTAATGAGAACTTTATTGAGGATAAATAACGCTTCTTGATTATAATGTTACGAAAAATACGATTTAACACGATTTATTACATTGACCCCAAAGCGCCTTTTATTGCCTTAAATAATCAAATTAACAATCCACGTGGAATGTAATATGAATATCGTATAGACATAAGCGTTAATAGTTGTTTTTTTCCAACCAACAACCTACACTGTTTGACATTTTTGAGTCTTTCATCAAAACATTTTATACAATTAGATTTGAATACCGTCGACTATATTCGATTTTAACTTACGTGCCTATCGAGTATGTACTTTTAAAACAGGAAAATAACACTTATTCTCGTTTTTCAGGCTTTATTGATAGGAAAATCGTACAAATTTGTGAGACTGGTTAGACCAAATACTAAATTACATAAGCTTTCGGACAAGTATTGTTTATTGCTCCGACACTGTGTAATGTAGCTTTAGAATTTAAGCAACATTGCCGACGGTGTCGCGTAGACTTTACTTAATATCTACTTCCTTGGTGATAGAAACTTAATGGATGGATAATTATAAGAATCTACAAATTAAGATGTTTATAATCATCATCATCATCCTTTTGCAGTCCACTTCTGGAGCCCACCCCTGAGAGGTTATGCCCACAATCCCCATGCTGGACATAAGTTTTGGGGATTGAAGAGCACAGCTTCTCGCATCGCCAACGCTGCTGCATATAGGCGGCTAAGACATTTAGCTGTGTCTAAGCAGAACACGCCATAATACGATCGCCGGGCTTAGTCGCCTTTTACGACATCTGTATCCCTGCACGGCGTCGGCGCCCCGAAATGGATAAATTGAGATGTTCGCACCTTATTAAACCACAATCGTTCTCCACATTCCTATTACGGACGTTACGACCAATATTAAAACGCCGGCAGCTTTCCATTGTTTCCAATAAAATCAATCACATCAGACACCGGTCGTAAAATAGGGCTTGTGGATGTTTTTTCAGTTTCCTGCACTATAAGGCGTGAGCAAATCACTTCAATATTCAAGAAGTTAAGTATAAGTATAAAAATAAAATATAGTTAGTAGTTGTATAAGCTCTTTTACATTTTAATATCGATATAACTCGTCATCACAATAAGATACCACAATTAGTCCGTAAGCTTTTGCGAAATGAAACAACACAAAATCAGACGATAGAATATTCTTAACCTATTGTTTTTAGGTCTACTCGTATATCAAGTATGCTGCATAGAATGATTACTAAAAAGCGCTGTGATACAGAATCGTGGCCAACGATCAGCCAGTCAAATAATTTGGAAAAAACTAAAATTTTACATGTTTTATGTAAAAATAATTTTCTCATTAGGTACTGGGTTCATGCTTCATGTATGCTACGTCTATCTGAAATAACATTGAGATTTAGTATTTTTAAAGTCCTTTTCCTCAATCATTTTGCCTTTAATCAACCATGCAGTAGTAAGTCAGAAAATATATAATTTCAGAAACGCAAGCATTCATAAACCTTATTACGACAAGTACATACCGAGCATTGAAATTAATTTTTTTCATACTGTTCGAAACCACTGCATAATTATATTAAGTGGATGCGAGTGTGGTAGAACCTGTAGCCGTTTTTTGCCTAGTGAACCAAAAGCACCGGCGCCAGATTATAAAATGTTGGACTTCATTACTACGTAAATGTCAATGAGAAACTGTAACAAGCACGTTCATAGTTTCGAATGTGGAATGTGGTTTTGGGTTTCGAGTTCGCACTACAATAATAATTCGCCTCATTGTTTGTTTTGTATCCAGTATTCGTTCGATACTCAGCATTGATTCTACATATATTTTATATACGAAATAACGACAATAAATGAATTTATAAGAAAATACCTTACTCTCTCTCATTCTTCAACTGCAAAAGGTACGTTTTCGACGTTTAAATAGAGATGGCGCTATGTAAATTTTGAATCACGCTTTCAATTTTCTACATCCTAGTTAATTTAAAATATGGACTTTAACGGGAAATAGATAAAATATAATTTCAGGTTTGGCCTTTTAGCTTACCGGGAAAACGTACTAAAGCCGAGGTACGTTGTGTGTATATTTAAAGTATGGGCAAAGTTAGTATGTTCACCACTGGAACGTTAGACATTTTGACAAATCATTACGCTTACTGGATGAGCAATTTACAAACCTTTGTTTAATTACCTACCCCGTTCTGTTATTTCCATTTCCTTGTAAAAATTATTCACTCGTAATAAAAGAAATTTTGCTGAGAACGTAATATATATACAGCATTAATATTACTATAGCGAATCAAAGGAATGTGAGATACATTAAGATAAGATTGATAATAGGAAATGTTTATACAATGAGTCCGACGCGCGAAGAATACTTAAATCTTTATTACTTTATTGTAATATAAACTAAGTATCATTAGTTTAATAGTGAATATGCTCGCATACCGTTGACAAATATTGTCCACGGAAGTGCACGAACAGATTGGCTGTGATTTTTCCGCTTTTAACATAATTTGCCGCGTGTCCCACTTCGGGTATTAAATTAGTCATCAGTTTAAATGTAACCATCCGTCGTTAAATCATGATTACATATTTTTGTTCAAATTTGTTGTTCAATAACCAAGTAACACTAATGTATTAAATCAATAACCTTCACCAATACAGTTTTGACATTCATCAAATATTATATTAATAAGTTTTGATTTTGAAATGAATTCGATGTCGTCAAATTTATATATTAATTAATGTAATAAATAATTATCTATCTTAACCAACCAGCCCATAAATTGAAACTTATTTATCACTTTAAAAAGAATTAAAATACTCAATATAATTGGGGTATTGAATATCACGACAGCCTTATTCAGAATAGAGAACATATAGTAACGAGTAAATTGTTGATCGATAACAAAGTCGATATTGAATACCGATACCGATATTGCATGTAGGCATCGGCATTAATTATTGAATACCGGTATGGAATACTAATGCTGATAATCAGTACCGAACCGGTGTTGAATACGCTACTGATACCAAGTATTATCTGGTAATAATATTCAATATTGAAATAGATTTTAAATATCGGTCTAGTTATTAAGCATTAGGTAATAATACCAATGACCCTTAAAAGACATTATATTTCCAAGTTAAAAATAAAACACATATACTCTTATAATACATATAATTAAAAGATCTTGTTCTCAAATACCATCTACATCCGTAAAAACGTAATCCTCTTGTAGAATATTTACATTTTAATTTACATTTTTTATTTTCACAACACATTTACACAGTATAATTAAAATCACAAATATAATAAAAAGAGTATCTGAAATTAAAATAGAAGCGACAGTCAAAAACCAGTCTACGTATTTATTGCATGTTACAAAGACATCGCATCATTTGATCAATATATTACATAACAACGCATACAAATGTACAATAATAATATATATATATAACAATATTTACAATACGACTGTACAGTTTTATTGAAGTGAAAGAATCACACGTTCAAAAGACTAGTGGAATATTCACCTAAAGGCGCGGACCCACCGCGGCGCACGGACACACCACGCACGTGCGTCAAGCTTTGTTTTGCAAGATAAAATGTTACGTGACTGTGTCCATGCATTATTATTATTATGCTCTCTGCCTACCCCGCAAGGGACCTGGCGTGAGGATATGTATGTATGTATGTACTGTGTCCACTGCAACCCACGGACACATTGCACATGAAACTACGTTGTCAAACAAATGAATCCGTGCGCTGCGGTGGGTCCGTGCCCCAAAGGTTTCATGCATAAATTACGTCACACGTAAGCGGGGGAGGGAGGGGGTTCACATTCCTGAATTTCATGATGTCACATTTGAAAATATAACATATCTAAGTAGTATTAGGGTAATGGAATAATAATTTAAATGAAAACAAAAATCACTGCTTAAATTTCATAATTTTCTAAGTGTATAATTGCAAAATATGTCACACTAGTTGTGGGGGTGGGGCTCTCACAAGGGGACTCCAAAAAGTGCTGAAATTTGTGTGACATAATTTATGGAAGACCCCAAAGTACATGCATGACCATAATACACAACTGAAATGGAAAAGATTTGTGTTAAGCTTCGCTGTGGAAGCAAACAGCAGTACAGATTTCCTTTTTAACATGTGACAATTGTTTATTTTGTTGCTTTCCTGTTTAATGGGCGAACATAGACTTACTTGTAGGAATATATGTATGTGATCAAACTTTGATATACACGACACATACACACACATATATTGTATATACATATCTAGCTACCACTCTGCATCCACTGAGTAGATGTTACTTAAATTCGCTACAGTCATGGTTAACTGCAGAAAAATATTTCGAGACGGTTCAGCAGCAGATAACAATCGGAATCTTATGAACCCGCCAGTGGAAGCGTTGTCTAGGACCACGAAATCATCAACAGTCAAGCATCCAAGAGCTGACCAATACTGCTTAACTGTCTACACATATCACATGCGGTCTGCAAACGCATCAGAGCCACGAGCGCTTGGTAACCAGTCTTAATTAGGACGCGAATTTAAATATTCACAAACAAGAGAACGTGAGATTCGACCATTCGAAGTAGAATATTATTGATGACATTGAAATGCAATAAAATTAATACGGTATCTTATACGACAGATTTATACACTGTGCAATAAGCAGGCACGAGCCTCGAGATCTTCAAATCTTACATACACACAAAATCGTCACTAATTAAATCAACACAATGTTTTGCCACTTCTCAACTGTGCCTATTTACTTCATTTGATAAAAAAGGAAAAATAAAATTGACATCGAAATCAGTACGGAGAAATGACTTCATGACTCGAAAAAATCTTGTCAAACAATTTTGTTAAAAGTCAATATAGATAAATTGGTATAACAAAGAGTAAACAAAAAAAAACAAAATTCCTTAGAAACTAATATCTGGCTGGTTGCAGTTTATGTGCGTGATTTAATGTCTATTATAATAGTATTTTTATTATTGCTGTTTTTTTTTTCATTTCATACAATTACAACTGGCTGTTTGACAATGTTATATATATATGTTCAAAAAAAATTGAAAAATCTCATATCAATTTCCCCACTGTCATTTGAATATGATTTAGTCATAAAGTATGTGTTATTAAATATTTAATAACTTAATATTTCACCTTCTTCAATTAAAAATAATGGCTGACATTTACAATTTCAAAATGACTTACAATAGAGTAGCTACGCGAGCGGTCAAGCCCTTCTAAGCCTTCATTTCTTTTTTTTGTGGCAGAGAAAACAACAAACATAATTACATATGGTACACAGTAATTTCGAATATTATATTGCATGTTAATAACAGAAGTAAGTCTAGTAGACACATTAGATTTATTATTGCTATCAAACTCCTTACATATACATTAACTGTATGTGTGATGGCATAAGTACCATCCACAAATATCTGCTATAAACTTGCAGTGCTTTACAAGCTTCAACAAATGGGGTCGCCAAAACCAATTCGTATTTACTGTTTATTTAACATTAGACTTGGCCAGTTACACAAAAAGACCCAAGTTATAGATCGCAAATTAAAATGCATTATCCAACACATTAAAAATAATAATACCTGTCAAATAGCTCACGCTATAATGTCAGTATAAATAGAGACATCGTATAAAAAAATTACTATACAAACTCCATATTGTATTTACACAATTTGTAGACCGTTTTGTCTTGGGAATATTCATGTATAACACTTGGCACTTTATCTTGCAAAACATGTGTGATCATACATTTCCGCACACACACACACTCTAGCATGTACTAACACTGTACACAGGGCACACACATCACAACAGTTACGACGAGCGTCTCTTTAGAGTCACTTTGCCCCGCGCCAACTGTGACACATATATCCTGAAACGTTCCATGTTCGTTTTCTTCACCCATATCTGAAATATGTACAACTTGTCATTATTCAGTGCAAGAGCGAATAGGTGCATTGTAGGCCAGTGTTACTACAATTGACGCACCTTACTTAACATAAAGAAATGTCAAATCATATATTTATTAAAAAAAAAACATGTAGGTAATTGTTTATGTGTTTTTATTCTTTGATGGAAATAAGATTGTATAGTAAATGTTCGCTGAGATGGTATAAACATTTTGCAAATAAGTACATATAACTCTTCCAATCAAAATTGATCAATCAAAATGTGGATTTTATGCAATTGGTAATGCTAATTTTTCATTAGCAGGTAAAAACATGCATGGATTGATCATTTAACATATTTGTACATAGCTTATACTGTCCGTCTCATGCTGTACTACGTGGTCAATAGGCAATATTATAACATATATGACACCACTAACCGCTTCGTCCGTAATAGCGTGTATGTGCGCGGGGAACCTGGGCAGGTCCCGCCCCTCCACGTACACGCTCTGCCCGCGGTGGAACCAGCGCCGCTCGTATAGCAGCTTGCCGTCCTCCACTCGCGTCTCCGTGGTCTCGCCGCCGCCGCCCGGCCCCCCGCCGCCGCCCGGCCCTCCGCCGCCAACGCCCGGCCCCCCGCCGCCGCCGCCGCCGCCGCCGCCGCCGCCGCCGCCACCGCCGCCACCGCCGCCGCCGCCCAGGCTGCCGCCCACGCCCCCGCCACCGCCACCGCCGCTGTTATTGTTTTCTCGTACTGGAGAATCACCTACATACGTAATAGTTACTAATGAGTACTTTTAATATTTAGTAAGCGATATTTAACAACTTTCTGTATTTATTAATGATGATAAGTAAGGAATTACTACGCTATAAGACCTAAATTAATATTTTTAATGCTTCAGATTTACCTATATATTTAATTGATGCGACGTCATGCTAAATAAAAATTTTCTTCTGAATTAAACATCTTAATAATAACAAATGGAACATCTTTAAAATACGAAATCAACAGATATTTTTTCAGTGTTCATGTCTATTTCACCGCTTAACAATAAAACCTGCACAGCACCTGCCATGAAACAATAGCCCGCTCGCACGACGTCGCGTGTCAGGTAAACACGTTTAGGCGCTTGTGAGTGGAATACTAGCCAGTTGTCCTAGTCTAGATTTTTAGTCTCCTTGAACAAAGCTATTTGAATTAATTTGAACCAATTTAATTATGCACAGGAATAAGTGACATTCACTAGCAATGTATGTATATAGTTCCTACATTGAACATGGATGAGTGGTTAATACATCAATTTAATAAATTAGTGCGCTTCCAACATGTATTGATATATAATTAGCATCATCAGCCTATTGTAGTCCCTGCTGGATACAGGCCTACCCTGAGGTGTATGAATAAATTATATAATACCTAAATGTAAGACATAAGTTCACTGTTTTTACATTTTATAACATAACTGTCAAAACCCTGTCGACCGCTCGACTCTGCGCAGATCGTACATTGACTAGAAATCGCAGATGACGAATTTTACAGGAGACAAGGTATACTGAACACAATATTATCAAGGAACCATTTGCAAATAAAATCCAAAGTCATAGTTGTTAACTAGAAATAATGAGTGCCACACATACGATATGTAAATACATACAGCTATTGGAGTTGAGATGTTTCCTGGGCGGCACGGAGCTGATGGCGGGCGCGTGCAGGCGCGGCGGCGGCGAGTGGCGCGCGATGGCGCGCAGGTCCGCCTCGATGTCGCGCTCGTCCAGCATGAACGTCAGCGTGGTCGTCAGGGGCTTCCGCCGCTTCTCGGGCGCCGGCGCCGGTTCGTTCGCCCGCCGCCGGAGAATGCGTTTCATCACTGGTTTGACCTGGAAAACATATTAGAACATCATTGAACCTTTTTTTAATATCACTCGTAATTTTTGGTCATAAAACCATTAATTTTGATTTGAATTTGGCAATGAGGTAATTTATATATTGATATACACATCATAATCTTCACAAATCATAGGGTTTGTTTGGTATATCCTTTAGTTTCATTGCATTTAATACATGAAGTATAATTCTGATCGGCAGTTACGATATCAAAACGACAATGACATATGGAAACTTTATAAGAAATCCTATCTCCTAATCCTACCTCCATAGAATCACCGTTGAGCTCCATAGTATGCCTTTCGTTCTCTATCATCTTCCGTTTGTCCTCAAAGTCATTGAGAAGGTTCTCCCTAAGCTCTATTTTCTTCTCTTCAAACTCTTTAGCTGCTGCCTTCTTCTCCGCTACATACTCTCGCTCCACGACATCATACATGTGATCTCTGTAATATAAGAAAGCTCAAGATTACAACCAAGGTCAAATTGACATATTTATAATGTTTCCCTAACATAATTTTGCAGAGTGTAAAATATTTACTAAGGGCCCTATTGAATTAGTGGTGAAAGAAACCAACCACACTTGATATTGAATTGTTTGTGCAGATGGTGTGTCTCAATGTAAACCTCAACCATAGCATGTAGCACTAAATACAGTTTATAAACAAACAAGTTACCGAGGGTGAAACCAACTTTGCAATGTATGAATCATCCCTTCAGCAACTTTATCATTTTCTAGATGGTATGTTATTTAAAATTTTATCCAAACTAACTTGTATATCCTGTTAATCCTCAACCGCTCATGCAGTTGATGCTCCAGCCTCTTGACCCTTCTTTGGAACTCTGGAAGTACACCATCCTCTAGCTGCTGTAGCTGTTTCTTTAAGCTTAAAAGCTTGTCTTGATACATCCTTAAGGGTTTTAAATGTAACATTAATCACCAGTGATTATAGTTTTAGACTAGAATTTCAGTCTAGCTTCAGACGAGTATGATCAGTAGAGAAAGAACTTCATAAGCGAAAAGTTTCGATGTAACATCTATTTTTAATTATGTAGACTGCCTTGTTGGTCGAGTTGGTTGCAAGGGCGACTGCTGATCGGGAGGTCCTGGGTTCGAATCGGGAATCAGGCACTATATGAGTTTTGTAATTTAGATTTTCTAGTACAGCCTCGGAGTGTGGATGTGTGCCCAGTGCATGGCAATCGACTCACAACCTATTCCATAGAGGGACATAAAAGTAACTGCTGAAATATGGAAATGTTCTACACTCCTCTACTAACCTCTTTGGGGATACCACGTGTGATGTTACTTTTTATCTATTTTCAATTTTTATTTTCAACTGTTATGGACAATATACACTTCTCACAATATTTTATTCCCAGACTACAGATAAAAAAATATGAAGGTATTATCGACAAATATACATAGAGAGATCTAAAGGTTTTCTATAGGATATTCTATAGGCCTATATAGCTTTATTAAAAGGTATTCTTACTGTTCTTTCATTTCAACCGGTTCATCATTATTTGGCATTTCAGTCTCACTCGCCTCCTCTGTATCTAGAAAACAAAAACAAAAATAAGTTAAAAAATAAATCAATATAGGTACTTGCAACAATTATTGACACACTTCAATAAATGAATACATAATGTTGGTTGCAAACGTGACTGCCGATCGGAAGGCTCTGGGATTGATTCCCGGGTCGGGCACTATACAATTTATCTAATACAATTAGTGGGTCGGAGTTTGGATTTGTGCCTGGTGCATGGCAATAGGTACACCACCTATTCCATTGTGGGACATAAATGTAACTGGTGAAACGTGTACTACATTCCTCTACCTACCTCTTCAGCAATAAGAGGTATGATGTTACGTTTATTATTTATAGATAATTGCTTTAGTAGTTGACTCTTATACCAAACATTGAGTGTCATGCTTACAATTGGTTTTTATAATTTTTTTTATTTTTGTTTTTTTTCTATGTACATGTTCCTTATATATTTTGTTGTGAATTACTTTCGTCAAAAATGCCAAGTTATGCCTAGACTCACATATATGAAAGCAGTAGTGGGCTTATCAAATACTATAAACAATAAAAATAAAATCAACCTAGCCAGGTATTTTTTAATCAGTGAATGGCTCCTAAATAGTCGCAATAAATAATTAATCAATTATTCATTTTTTAAGTGATGTGTTAAAATGTTTAGTATCATCTTCAAAACTATATTCCTGTACTTATAAAGAAGTATTATACAGATTAATGTGACCTACATATTTTCTAAATGTGTTTTAATAAAAATGAAGAGGAGAAAGTCCTAGTCCGGCGGTCGCATTACGTCATCTGAGTGGTATTCAACAAAAGGCGGGAATGCGCTTAGTAATAAAAAACGTGATCCTTACATTGTTATTGTTACATAATCTCTGTTTACAAGCATTACGCTAACGAATCATAAGGGATAACAGGTAGTAATGCCCAATGACAGCGATACGACGCCAAAATAGGATCGACGGGACGATCGTAAACAAACCTTACCTTCATCACTGTCGTCCGCTGGAGCCGGTGGTAGCGTATCCTCCGGATCTCTATACTCGTCCAAATCGTCGTACCCATCGTCCTCGAAGTCGTATTCATCTCCCGGACCCGAATATGGTGATCCTTGATAAGACATAGTCGAGGCAACGCGTAATAGTTGCATACAGATAAACTATGTTCACCCTCTCAAAAATAAGCTTTGGATGTGTAAATCTGTACCGATTGCTCAGGTCCGACGAGACAACTGATGCTTGTGTCACTCATAGAAAGAAATTGCTGGCGAAACAGAAACTGTCCACAGTGAAACAACGAAACTGGAACGATCCCGAGCGACTTGAAGTTGTTTTATGTCAAATTCGACAAATTGAAAAAGCATCGCAATGTTGATTTTGAACATGACCCGAACGATAATTCGTTGGGGGAAGTGTTTACGCATCAAATTACTCAAGTAGAAAAGAGAGATCCGAATGTTTCAAATAATACTAATGTACTTCGTATTTCTATAGGATAATAGCAAAGACAATATAGATAAGACTTTAACTTTAGGACAGATTATATATAATTCATTTTATATCGAATACATGTATTCTTTAATCGTATGTTATGTTTACGTTAAAAACTATAAAACATTGATTTATAACAATTGTTTTAAATTAATTCATACGAACCAACATTCGCTTAATTGCTGAGTATAAACATCAATTGTTAAGTCTTAAACATACAGATATAATAATTTGTATTTAATGTTTACTTCTGTAAAAATATTCAATAATAATAAATATTTAAATAATTATTACTGTGTAACGTTAATAGTACTTTCAAATACTTTATAATATGTAAGTAATCGAAATAGAAACTCCACTTTATAAAAACCATGTACGTGTGCATGACACACTATTGTAAATAAAATCGATATACCGAAATAAAAAACAATGATCGATGTTTCACTTCAGTCAAACAATTTTATTCATACTCGTGTGCTGCCTTGAGTTGACTAGTTGTCTATTGTTATGATTTGACGTCAAGAAGGAGGACGTCATCTTGAATGAAAATTTCTTTATTTGATTATATTTGCTAAATTAATACATCGTATATTTTAATTTAGTAATAATAATAGTTAGGTGATATAGTTAAATTCTCTATAGTGATGTATATTTGGAAAGATAAATATATGTAAAGTGTTTAGTGAAGTGAAGGTGACGCTATACGTTATTGTGTCGGTGATGTAATTTGGGTGATTGGGTGGCTTCCTAGTCCTATAGGTTACAATGGAAGAATCCTCTTTCACAATCCCGGCTGATGACAATGGTGATACTGAACTCGATCCTAGAATACAGGTCAGTGAGTGACATATAATGTATTGAGTAACTGTACGCCGCCCTTGTAACAGCAAAGATGAGTGTCAACTTTGTAGATTACTTCGCCAACGAGCACAATGGGTATGACATACTATATCAAAATATGAAATACGGTCTGATAGCCAGTAAGGAACTCTCGGAGTACTTTAGAGAGAGGTCTAACATTGAAGAATCGAACTCGAAATTACTCGCTAAGTTAGCAAAACAAGCTAACAGCAACTGCTCGCAGGGCACTTTCGCGCCGTTCTGGGGCGTGCTCAAGTGCTCTGCTGAGAAATTGTCTAATCTACATCAACACATGTTCCAAAAAGTAAGTGAGCTTGTCAAAGATGTAGCTAGATATGCTGAAGAGCTACACAAAAAACATAAAGCTGTAAAAGATTCTGAATCAAGCACACTTGAAGTAGTTCTACTCATTCAAAACACTAAAAATGCCTTACAGAAGGCTAAAGATGTCTACACTACCAAATCTGCTGAATTAGAAAAGCTTCGCAAAGATAATGCATCTGCTAAGGACATTGAAAAGGCTGAGGTGAAAATAAAAAAACTTCATGAAGACTATAGGCAGTTAGCTGAAAAATACAACCTAGTGAAGCAAGATTTTGAAAAAAAAATGACTCAGACATGCAAACATTTTCAAGATGTTGAAGAGGCTCACTTGAAACAAATGAAACAATTTGTTAATGCATATGCTGACATCATCCAAAATAATCATGACCTTATGGGTCAGGTTCATAGGGATTTTAAACATCAATGTCTAGAATTAACAGTAGAAAAGTTGCTGGAACAATTTCTTATAGAGAAATATACTGCAATTGAAAAAGCACATCTTGTTGAACTCCCACCCTCATTACCTAAACCTGGATCTGCTAACAATTCTATTTCAGAGGCAGACCAGATTTCAACTGTATCAAATGGCTCTCATAAGCCAGCACCACCGATTAAACCAGCTAAAAAGGAGCCATCTTTTGCAACGAAAACTTCGAGAAGAACTACCTCTCTTTTAAATTTATTCACGCCAAATTTTCAAAACAAAGATGAGCCTAGTGTTAGCACCGAGGGTGCTGCCCCATGTTCTGCTCCTTCAAGCCCCAGTGGAACACCAGCTACACCTGTTGTTGCTGATAAAGATGACAATATGGGTCGTACTACACTCAGAGAATCCAAGTGGTTTCTGAGAAGTAGAAGAACAAAGACAAAGATAAAAAAGTCTAAGAAGAAAAAAGATGAGATTTCAGAAAATTCTAATCCAGGTGAAAAGTCTGACTTGGAAGAAAAGGAGGAGGAGGTTGCAACAAAGGAAGATTTAATGAACTCTCCTGAAGTTGATGATGAGGGTTTTTGTATTAGACCTAAAGATGAGAAAGGCAGTGTTTATTCATCAACAGATTCAGATTCAGAAGAAGAAAGAGAACAGAAAATACATGTTGAAATAAAGCCTATTAGTAATGGTAGCGCCCCCATGTCAGCTAGTGTGGATGAACTCAGAGCTACTGTGGAAAACATTTCATTGTACAAAATCGGCACCGCGCGCCGCGGTTCCAATGCGAACACCAGTAAAGCTAGTAGTGATTTGCTTGATTTAAACTTCTTTCAAAGTCCCACTGTCAGCAATCCTGCCTCACCACATGGCAATGTTTCTAATCCATATGCACCTTTGCAATCGAATCAGTCTCATTTACTAGAAAGCCCTACTCCGATTTCGACGGCAGATGTCGGCGATCTGTTCACGGAAGTTGGTGAAATGAGCCAATCGAATTTCCGCACTTCTACGCCTACTATAGCGACTATTTCACTCCCTCGGCCTCCATCGCGGCGTTCAGAGGGTGATTTTCGAGCTGCGGGATCTTCCGGGTCTCGAGGCCCTTCTCCACTCACTATAGGCATGGCGGATACAATTCCTTTAGCCGTGGCTTTTCATGAAATTATACATTCGTACTTTCGTGGCACAGAAGAAAGCAAGTGTCAAGTAAAAATGTCTGGGGACATGATGCTTTCTTTTCCAACTGGTATAGTGGGCGTCCTTGCTAATAATCCGAATCCAGCGAAGCTTTGTTTCAGGTTGAAAAATATTCATAGATTAGACAATGTATTACCCAACAAACAACTCATCAGCATAAACGCGTTGATGTCTACGCGTGACACAACCGTCGTAGAATTTAACATGCCCGCATTGACTTCACTACTGAAAAGACAATCTGAGAAGAATCCCACTGCACAATACTTTAACGTCGATATTCTAAAGTATCAGATACGACCGAAAACGGGCGCCGCGTCATGTCCATTCCAATTAGTGTCTTATTGGAAGTGCGAGCGAGACCACACAGATCTAAAGGTGGATTATAAGTATAATCTACATGCAATGAGCCCTTCGTCGCCTCTCCTAAATGTATCTGTATGCGTGCCAATGAATGGCGCCGTCAAAAACGTGATTGCAATGCCGAAAAACACGTGGAATTCGGAAAACGAACAAGCTTTATGGCGCTTCACTGAATTATCTCAGCATTCCGAAGATAGGGGTGTTGGGTCGTTGAGGGCCCGTTTCGAATTAGCGATGGGTCCATCAGCGAAGTCAACAATCTCTGCCCAATTCAACTGCGAAGGCGCGACACTTTCCGGCATCGAATTCGAGCTTATAGGCAGCGGATACCGTTTGTCTCTCGTAAAGCGACGATTCGTTTCCGGCAAATATATATGTGATAGTGATATGTAATGATTGGTCCAATACCTTATGAATTGACATATTGTTTATGTAAATTTCGTATGTACTGAGTATGCGAGGCATAGTTTTGGATAATAATGTCGATTGGATGTACCTATTAGCTGTATATGTTTGGTACCTTTATAGGACTGTTTCCTGTCCACAACTTTTAAGTTATGTTTATATCACAAGTTTGTCAATTTGTCACGTTTAATTATTAAATTAGTTATACCTAGTAACTTGTAACAGCTATTAACAGCATTTTATATGAATAGAATTGTCAGTGTCCACTGCATTGTATACTAACTTATTTCTCATACTAGTAATGTGCCATTATACTCAACTTAATTAAATTTTAGTTTTATGTACATATTCTCAATACATATTGCATGCATGTCTAATACCAGGATATTTCATGCATACATACTCACAAAATTTTTCAATTAGAGCAGACCTTTTTTTTTAAAACAATAAAATTGTGTGAGTAGTAACTTTAATGAGTGTAACTTTATATTTTTTATGTTGCTTATATAAAAAAATGTTTTATTTTCATTTCAACATAATGGAAACTTTAGTTTTCAGTACAGATCCAATTAGTTCATTGAACTATATTATTGTGCATTTTTAACATTCTAAATTTAATAAGTAGGTACGATTTTTTTTAACGTATTATTGTATACAGAATGAAATTGTTGCGCTATCTATAAAGGAGCAAAAGTTTGTAGGTGGTTAAATGAAAAGGGAGAAATTTGAAAATTTTAGATCTATGGTTGGTTTAGAACTGTGACAATTTCACTAAAATATCAATAAGAATTTCAGTGCTAACACAATTATAACAGCAAGAATAACAAGCTTTAAATTAATAATTAGTAAGCATCAACAGTTCAAGTTAGAATTGTTAAAATTATGTGGTACTGTTGATATCAATAACCAAAATACTGTAGAAAACAGAAGCTTCTATTAGGATTTGGGAGTTTCGATAACAATATTGGATTTGATACAAGTTATTTTATTTAATAATCACTTCCTATAATATATTTAAAGCATATTGAAATTAATTTGAGTGCATAAAAGAAATATTTTGAAACTCAATACATGATGCTTTGCCTATTCATCTTATTCTTATCTATCACTAAAAATTTATTGAATATCTCTCATTTCATATTGATTTTGGCTATATTTTGAATAACTGAATGCGATCAGTAGCAGTATGAATTATTTGCTAATGTTAGATATAACTTTGCTGATTAAAGAGCTATTAAACAAGAATTTCTCAAATATGCATTGTATATAAATTTTAATTTTGTTATAATGTATGTAACTGTGTGATACAGTTACAATTGCTAAAAAATTTTAGTAATTTCATAATTTCAATATACTATGTAATATTCAATTAATGATGAAAAATACCATTCATTTTATTCACAAGTGAAGAAATTTAATCACACTACTGAAATGGTTCAATACTAAACATGCTGCAGGAAAAAGGAAAGGAAAGCCTGAGCATTGCAATGCCATAATACTTTTAACTTTTCCACTGCTCATATAACACAGTTACATTATTTGACAGGATGTATAAAAACACATAAATAGTATAAAAAAACAGTAAATACTCATGTCATCAATTGTCCTTTTCTTTGCTAATGGAATAAGATTCAAATTATTGAAATGTAATATAAATTGAATCTCTAATGCAAGTATTCTGTATTTGTTTGGGATTTTTATACATAAATAATATTAATAAAGGTCATTACTTCCCGCCACCACAATTTTTTTTTATAAAGTTGTTTGATTTGTTGTTAGATTAATTAAATTAATGCTTACAATTTTTCACAATATATTGTTTAGAAACATATTAATTTAATTTTCACTCAAGTGTAATCTCATTTTGTTAATTTTACACACTAGTTTTGCCTGCACTATTACATGTAGTTGTCGGCCTAACTTCCCATGTGTAATATAGAAACTTTGCCAAAAGTGAAGTGTTCATACTTTATACATTTTTAGATTAAATGTAGATCAAATCATATCCTAGTACAACTGAACCATTCCATTAATCTTGTACCTTAAGTGTTATTTTATGTAGTGAACTATATTTTTATCATTCACTTTGGCATAAGGAATGTATTCTTTTTTTAAATTTCATTTTCGAAAACTACCTGCAGGTCTTTATAGGAGGAAAAATTGAAATTCGAATGCAATAAAATATTTTTGTATCTTAAAATTTATGGCATGTATAATTCTAATGTATTGGTTATAATCAGAAATAAAATGTAATGTTAAGAAATGAATGGACTTTATTTTCGGGTGTTTCTTGACAACAACATAGATATGAGTGAGTTTTATGTAAGTACAATACAACATATATGTAATGTAAGTTAGTTGTGGCTTTGTGTGTAGGGACAGGAAACGATCCTCATATAAGGTACAAATAGATAAAAGTGTCCGATTGTTTATCTTACAAGACGATAAATATGTGCAAGATAAGTGGATGTAGTTGTCCAATATGTCTCGAATGTTTCCCGTCTCTACATGTTGTTTGCTGTTGCCTTATGTTTGGGAATACAGTGTGCGTGTCCCGTGCGATTGTTTGAAGTTCTTTGTGCACTTTCAGGTGGAACTCGAGAAGTTGAACGCAGCCACTGACGAGATCAATAAGCTGGAGCTAGAATTGGATGTGAGTAGTTCTTTATCATTTTATTACTTTAACTTTAATTAATATGGAACATAATGTTTTTCTTTTTTCATCTGGACTTATTCTGCGATTGCTAAATAATATTTTTCTACTGTGTAGAAGATTTTGGTCCAAGGTATACTTGGTGAATATAGAATGTCAGTCATAAAAGTCTCAATTTCGGTCACAACATTTCTTCAAAGGGATTTTTTTACCATGAATATATTGTTAATTTTTATTCTAAAGAAATCCTGTATTTGTAGAAAAGGTGTAATTTTTTTACAATATCTATTCAGATTGGCGATCAGGCAGTTGACTTTCACATATTTAACAGGTCAAAGATCGTTCCATAACGAAAAGACATTCCCAGAGATTATCTCCGTGTTCACTGGGAACTCTTTTAGGTCAAAAATCCATTTTTCGTCAATATACGTATTTAGAACCGTAGTGTGCTGAGTCAATTTGTGTGAGACCTTGTATTTGCTATTCTTCGATTTCTTGGCAGCGTTTTTCTACGCAGTAACCGTTTTTGATCGATACTCTGTTTATTTTAGAGGTGTGATCCAGTTTTTCATTTAGAAATGTATCGTAGTACAGCAGTGACCTCCACAATGGTATCGCGCAGATACAGAGTCCTCTATCAAGTATATGTGTGTATGCACTACATATTCTATTAATGCTCCGGACTTTTCCATGTTTTTCGTCCTTCTGTTTCTATTATAAAGTATCCGCGAAATATGGGGCTAATGCGCATTCGAACCAATTTTTCATAATCGGTTTTTATTATTAACTTAGTGTATTGATTTTACAAATACCGAACTTAATGTCTAGTATGCAATGCAATGCAATGTATAGTGGCATCCTTTGCCAGTCATAAAAAGAAAAAAGCTAGCATACTATCAATTCCAGTATCTATTTTAGTAGCAGATGTAGTGTACATTTTTTTTATATTTGCTAATGTATGTCACAAGTATTATGCAACTGGAAATCTTTCTTTTGTAAGACTTGCCGGGCGTAAATTGTGAATATCAACATATTACGAGTTTCTAAGCTCACCACCGTAGAAATGGTTGCTTAGTTCTAGGCGTATGTGGGTTTTAACGATGTCTCCGAGTTTAATAATGTACAATTGCATGATAACGTCATATATTCAATTGAAAGTGCGAAACGCCATATACGGACTTATTATATAATTTATAGACAAATTATAGAATACAATATGTCAAACTGTATATTTGCATTTCGTTAGTAATAAAACTCGATCACATTTGTCATTCTTTGTTGAAATCAATTCTATTCATTATAACAGCACATGATCGTCAGTAACCCTTTTTCTTGATCCCCTGCTACACTTGGGTCGCCTTTCAAAATAAGGATAGATCAGCCTCTGTTATTCAACTGCAGATTATATACTTCTCATTATTATCAGCCTATTGCTGTCCACTGTTGGGCACAGTCCTCCTCTAAGGGGTCATCCCATAGTCTCCACGCTGGGCATTCATATACCTCTGCTAAGATGCCTCTTTCTCCGCTGATCTCATCCATCTGTTACGATCTCCCTTCCTAACGTCAGCGGTCCAACAGGCCGTATGACGCCACACACTACGTTAACGCATTAATTCTACTATGAGATTTATAATATCGAGAACGGAAATCAACGCTGCCGTGTTATTTGTTCAACGCTAGCCGACCTTATTATGTATGTGCCATAGAATCGTGGCCAGTTTATAGGTCGCTTGGAACGAGCGTCCCACTAAAGTTTGGCTTCGTTCGTGATATATTAAACGCCACCAGCGGGCCAGTTTCAACTGGAAACACGTGAGTGTTTGTATTGCAGTGTGTACTCGTACGTTCATATGTACAAATACGATATATTTACGGCCTTAACGGGTTGGCACGATCTGACGATTTCATGATCCATTTCAGTGTCGCATTGAAAGATGGAAATCTATGTCTTTCAAAATAACTGCTTCTGTTTATAATGGTGAAAATGGTGATGTTTCTATAACACCTGGAATGAATTATTTGAATCAGTCGAATCGAAGTGTAGACTGGAGATGTAATGCGCTAATATAATGATTACATGATGATACAAGGATGCCTACAATGGTTATTCGATTTAAACTTACCGAGACATAACAGGCATAGTAAACACTTTG
>DWTO01000357.1:0-22331 GCA_018244755.1 Jemadia pseudognetus
GGTAGGCAGAGGAATGCAGTACACTCCCATGTGTCACCGATAAAGTTCACGTCCCACTATGGAATAGGTGGTGAGGCTATGGCCATGCACTGGGCACAAATCCAGACTTCGAACCACAACTAGAAAAACTAAATTAGAGAAATGTTATAGTGCACGACCCAGGAATTGAAACCAGAATGTCCCGATTGGCAGTTGTACTTGCAACCAACACGACCAACAAGGCAGTTCACCATGGTTCTACCACAGTTTATATATAACTCTTTTTGGACAAATTAATAACTCTTGCTTTGTCACAGGTTTTTCTATGGATAATCACCCTTAGCAAGGTTTTAAAAAGGATTTATGTGTTTCAGGTAGCAGATTTAAGATCTTATATTATCCATATTGTTATCTTATGTTAATGTTATGTTACATTATATTATATACCTACATATTTAAAATTATTATTAGTATTACAAATGACAATTCTTTGATCTTGTCAAATGCCTATAGAGTAACTCTACCTTGAAGTAACTGATATAATCTTATTACTAATGTAGCAGTGTAAACATCAGATCTCTTACAGTGACTGGGCACAATTCCATACTTTTAGCCACAAGTAGAAAATATAAATTTAAAAATTAAATAGTTCTCAACCCCAGACCTCCCATTGACAGTGGCGTCACGACCAACGAAGCAGTCTCCAACAACAATAAAATCACACAAAACAGCTTGAAATAAAATTGTTTCATATCTGTTTGCAGTAAAATGAGCATAAAGCACATTGTAGCACAAGAAGGTAAGCTATGGAAGTAGCTATCGAGGATACCATTTCAGCTACTTTGTTTCAAAATCAATTGGTGTTCCATAATAAACATCATGATTCACAAATGTATGGTGTGATAGCAATGTCTTAACGTAAACTAATTTTTGTATACACACAGCAGTCATAAGTGAGGAGGCACACCAACTGGCTGAAGACATTTATACATTGTTAACAATCTATAAAATCTCCATACATACACATACACCAACACTGCACATCCACTAACATTTCAACTGTAATTTTATGCAAAAAGTTATGAAGTATTTATGAGCACTTCAAATAATACATATTAAAATAACATGGATTTTATTCTGAGTCGGCAAGTCTAATTTGAACATTTTGCAATGATATAAATTTTAATATTCAGTATTAGATTTTAGAAGAATCTATTTTCATTTGCAGCACAACATTTTTTGTTTATTACGTCATCATCATCATTGTCAGCCTATTACAGTCCACAGCTGGAAATAGGCCTCCCAAGAGGGGTTATGCCCATAGTCCCCACGCTCAGTATGCAGATTGAGGATCGCAAAGCACAGCTTCTCGCACCTCCGACGCTGCTGCCCCGTAGGCGGCCTGGGCGTGTAACTGACACCACACCATACCGCGATCTGCTATCGTATGATTCAGTCGCCTCTTACAACACCCTGTATCCCAGCACAGGTTCAGGGAATCTATACTTCCTCTGCCCCAAGACAGATTATTATTTAATATATTGATATTTAATAAGTGCACATACATAAATATGTATGGATAAATATCTATACTCCATATATATACATGTATATATAAAGTGTGTTGAATGGGTAATTCTACTCCATAACTATAAATTATATTAAATATATGTACAGGTACTCACTTGAACACATACTTATTATAATAGTGTGTCAACAAATCATAAATTTAAATATCAAATATTTAATATTGGTCCATTAGAACACAAAATGAAACTACTAGCGCTAAAGCAGCAAAAGAAACTCCATAGGTGTGCTTCTGCATCTTTTAAAATAAGTACTTTTGTTAGAATATAAATTAATTTATTGTGGTACTGGAGTTACGTCACACCAAACATGCTTATCATTCTATGTAATTACCCTTCACTAAAGACACTGGAATTATACCTGTGGCCTAAAAAATGTAAACCAACACCTGTTGCAGCTGTGAACATCTTGCTCGCCACTATGTCCCCAAGCCACTATGTCCCCACTTTGTCGTCTGATGTGACAATATTATTTTGTATTCATCCACTATGTTTATTTAAAATTGTACTTCTTTCTCTCACACCCTTCATTACAACATGACCATACTAACATTTTAAAACAAACATACATACATATACCTACATTTAACAGCCAAATCACACTCCTGCATAACAATGATTATATGTTAAATGTAAATGTAGCATTTACATAATTGATATCTGATGATATAACACATTTAACAGAATACTATAAATCTGCTACCATATCTCATCTCCTAAATTTATATTCACATTCTGCCTACACATCCATTACCAGTATATGGATTGATTCATAGAACATTTAGCTAAAGACCACTTGTAGCTGCTACACAAATGATATTTCTGAGTATAATTTATAATATTGTAACTTAGATAGATATTACTGACTCAGATATTAAGACATGTAACATTACAAATGGAATCTCTGAAGAGGTTGGCTGAGGAATGTAGTACACTCCCAAATTTCACAAGTTACATTTACGTCCTACTATTATAGAATAGGTGGTAAGCCTATTGTCATACACCGGGCACATTTCTAGACTCCCAGCCTCTATTAGAAAATCTAAATTAGACATAATAGGCTCACCACCTATTCCATAGCGAGACGTAAACATACCGGTGAAAAGTGGGAGTGTTCTACACTCCTCTGTCTACCTCTTTGGGGATAACAGATGTGATGTTACATTTTAAACCTATTATATTAATAATATTCTGAACTTAAATGTAAAATGAATAATGTATTGTATATAATATTATGGCTTTCTATCTATTAATGAAAAATTACTGATGGGTATTTATGTTGAACACAATGTCAATAAGTGTTGAGCCAAAGATAGTGTTAGCTGTTGCCAGAATGACATACTTGGAACTCATTGGGAACAGCCACAGCACGGGAACAATATAGACACTGTTTACTTGTTGCCAGGAAAGATCACATAGAAACTATTTATAGGGAACAGAGAAGTTAGTAGTGGTGAGAAATAACTAACACTATGTCATTAAGTCACTTAGAATAGTTAATAAAAATAACATTCAAATTGAAATTTAAAATGTAGCATGTTATTCATACATTTGAAATTTTTAATCATAGATGAACATTGCAGTATGTGTTAAAAGTAATTGCACTTAACATCCAAATATGATATCCAGTTCAATTTTAATATTGTTAGTGTTTTTATAGCAAGAATGAAACAAAACTTAGTCACATGGAGACACATGTCTCTCATAAGAGAGTATTGAGTAATTCACATGTATGAAGACACAATCTTACTTCACACAGGAATAACACTGACTACTAATATGGTCATGGTCAAAAGACCATGTACTTAACAACACATTAGGTAACTGATACATAATTTCATATGAAAATTCTATTTGATGATTTTTTGGCTTTAACATTAAATTGTCATGTAGGACTGTAGTGATCTTTGACCCATACTGATAATTCCCAAATAATACTTATATAATGTTAGTGATGTCAACACTGCTGAGACGTCTCCAGTAGTCGCAGCACGCCCACTGTTTATTTACAAACATGAATATAATGAGAACTGCCGTGAGGAACGTTTTAATAAACAGGAAAACGTGTTGAAAGTTATCTTTCAATATATGGTAGCCAATTACGTGAAGTTGTATTTGTCACCCTTATGTATCGTAAAAGTCCAACACAAAGAGATAATCGAGAGTGTAAAGTTATGATATTGATAAATTTATTGATTCGACGATATAATAAAAAACCACTGCCTGATAGCGTGCGAAACGAACAGCTGCGAGTATCGGCCGGCAAGCCGGCGCCAGCCCCAGCCACGCCACTGAGTCCCCCGATATAGTCAAATAGGTTAGCCCCTCTAACGAAACTTTTTACGTATCCTACGCCTATACAGCCCGTATTTGTGAATGTAAAAAAATGGTACTCACGTGAAATCACAGGTATCATCCAACAACAAGCATCATTCCAGTCCAAAAAGAACTGCCACTGAATAAATAATAATCACAACTGAACACTGAACATTTTATTTGCCTTTTAACGCAATATTGCACATACGACTTCAAAACCATCGATAACTCATAACAAATTGCACTGTAACACATACACTAGAACAAGGTATCAACTCAAAACGTAAAAATTCACTATTTAAACGAAATAACATCTAACAACGAGTATTACTTTTCTTCGTCCTTGCATTCACATAAATTGGCAGCCATCTTGCGTTCGTGCAAAACGGTTAAATGTTGCCAGATACAATTTTAAAATTTCCCATTTCAGAGAAATTACGATAAAACCCACCTTGGGTTTCGTATATTACGATACAATATCTATGCTTAGCTAAAAATGTTTATTGTACTCATTTCCTTTTTGTAATATCATCACTAGGAATGTTTACATAATTAGAAAATACAATATTAAATCAAAATACATATAATTTGAAATGTAAGATGATCACATACTAAATACAGTATAAAAGTTGGTAGATTTAAGTATGTATACCATAATAGGTAAATTTATAAAATTTAATCATTTGTGAAATCATTAACCAAGAAATATGAAAAAGTACATTAAGTTGCAACATTTCCTGTTGATCATAGACACACTAAACGTTTGTCCAAATTTTTGATAATATATTCAAGCAGCCAGGTATTATTTCATTTCTCACTATGCTATAATCATCACATATAATGTGTCTTTATCACATTTAACAAATATAGTTATGTTTTTTGTTGTGTTTTATCACATTTAATATTCTAATAATAAAAACATTTCATTCTAATGTTCCTACCGCAAGATGGCACTATAATTTATTTTACAATACATTGAAAGCCTTGAAGGATCTAGTACCTATTGACTAGTATATTGTAATAAACATAGATGTAGGATACTAAGATGGGCTATGCGAAAGAATCAGAGCATAATATACGGCACGTTAGAGCGAGATAGACAGGCGAGACCACTTTCCTATACGATGACGCCCTAAGTCAGCCTAACGAATTCTTGTGGTCAGAACAAATCTTGTTTATTTTGAAATATATCTGATTAAATAGCCCTAAAATAGAGTTCAGTACAAGTAATTGGTCATGGTTGCGTATCCTGTATATTTATTTAACTCATCCAATGAAGAAAACTGACATAATTACACATTTTACATGTAAATACGACTTAAATTGATTAGCTGCTTAAATGCATTATTTTTGAATTATCACAAGTGTTATATATAAAGACGGGAAAAATAATCAAGTTCCATCAAATAACTGCGCTAGGTACATAGGATTTTGTATAAAAATATTAGCAAATACTTGAATATCTTGTATTTCTGACCTAATTTTTAATGCGGCTGATGCAGAATCATTACATTTTATCGATATTTCCAATTCATAAGTAGTTCGACATGATGCATATTATATAAATTATTATTCGTTAATTTTTTATTTTTTTTAGTAATTTGTTAGTGATTTTTTTAAGTGTATGACAATTTTTATGAACTCGTGTTACATTTATTTTTCTTTTAATTGTGACAAAGACCAGTATCATTATAAACCCAGAATGCATATCAGTCAACCCCATATCCTGGTATAGTTCACAGTGTGTCTTATAGGAGTAGCACATACAAACATATATAATATTTTTAAGAAATCTTAATGTTCGAATTAAATTATCAAAGTAAATTAAATAATCGTAAATTGTAAATAATTTCCTTGTGCTTTTTAAAGACTTTTTAACGTATTTATCATTTCTATGTGAGATTCGTCAGCATTATCAAACCAAACATATTTGTTAATAAAATTAATAAATGAAACTTATTTTATTATCACGATAAAATATGAAGAATAGTTACAGAATATTTCTAAGGATAGACAGATATTTTTATAATAAAGTAATCATTATTTAGGTTTTCAATCCCCTTACACTTATAGAGAGTTATAAAAACTTAGTAAACTGCATCGACTTCTTACAGTCGACAAATGTCGATATATAACGTCAACAACTACTAGTACTATTTGTATTACACATAAAATATAGAACCCTGTACATTGGCATGTACCTTTCATTGACTGAGTGAACAAATTTATCAAAACGACATTTATTATTTCGATTTATATGATCTATCGATACGGTGTTAGCATAAGTGACATGACTAGTGACGCACACATTGACATTTTACGCACACATAAACAACCATGTTTTGGTCCTGCTCCATGAGTGACATTGCCCATCTCTCTACGCTATATCTATGGTAATAAACATATACAAAATTAAATTACTGTTTATGTCTCTTATTATTACTGAGGATATCTCGGGAGAAATTTTATTGCCTGAGACTACTTTCAAAATTGATCCAACGTGAGTGTTATTAATAGCTTTGGACAGGACGAATGGGAATATATCTATTTCCATTTGTTACAATAAATGATGCTAAAATATGCTACTTTCGTTGCGTATTTACATTACCAGTTTATTTTTACTTTGCGTAGGATATATTGGCAGGCCGTAAAAATGTTCATCTCGAGCCGCTAGTTTAATTGTCCTGATCTAGTAGATACCCGATTTGTTGAAGATGGCGTGAAGAACGATTGCGCTGTGATCGTTCAACAAGTATGATCGTCGTCAAAAAGACGTAGTTAGTTGTTCGTCTTATTTCTTTACCACATCATCGTTTAAGTTATTCATTCTTAATGCCTCTTTTCACTTTCTTAAACCTTCAAGAAGGCACAGGTTGTAAAATCGATTAATTTTTATTTTATTCAACTTTATTAAAAAATACTGTTTATAACTCGTAATATTTGCATCTCAATTCTCCTAAGTTCATTACAAATAAATAGTTACATTTATTCCCCTCTCCACCTGTCCCGTGTTGTACACTGACGTACACGTACAGTACAAGTCACTTTTGTTTAATCAATAATCACGGCGTAGTTTCTCGTCGAGAAGTTTACCCGCGACCTGTATACAATATTTTTTTTCACTATTTTATTTATTTTAATTAACGATACATTTCGCCAAGTAACGCCTACACTCCATTAACTAAGCGGAATTAATTGTAATGAAACTTCACCTGAGAGTTTACCGCTCCCACGGCAGCTCGAAGGACGCTTGTCCTTCCGACTATCTAAAAGTAAAGGTCAGCGAATGAACAATTAAAGGCACTGATAAAGCTTGAGTGGGGGATGACACCAGGGGCCGGGAGGCGGGGGAAGCGCTTAGTTGACCCCCTGTGATTGCCCGGCTAAAGAGGAAAGCCTCGAGGCCCGAACTCCTTTGTGTGTCCAGGGCACCGAAACGAATATTCCCATAGTAGATAAAAAACGCGGAGGCTATTATTACCGGGGTCTTGGCATGTCCTATGAAATAAGAGACTGACATTGCGCCTTCGTTCAATACCAGACAGTCATAATTTGAAAATATTTTAAAATAGTATGTTAAGTACCATATTAATTTGCACATATTAATGAAACGACGTATTATTAAGAAATAAAACATTGAAATGTTTAATAAAGTGTATATTTATTTTCGCTTTTCTTATTTTGTTTTACATGAATACTTGGAGCACAGTGTCACGCTTATTGCAACTTAGATCATTATGTAATGAAAATATTCAGGATGTTAGTTTTAATCTAACGATGAATAATAAAAAATGCAAGTTCACTTAATGGTACAGTCATATTTCTGGCGATTTTTTTTTAATTATACGTTTATCAAAATATTACCCATAGTAGGTAGGTAGAAAATGTTATCACAAATACATATAATTCACACTTGAAAGGTCAGAATAAAGGGCCTTCTAAAACGAAGGAAAGTTCCACTTAGCATAGTAAGTTACTCTTATACACTGTTAATATTAAGATATTTGTTGTTGTTATAAGTACTGAGAATTATATTTTATACTATGAATAGAGTTGCGGCTGGAGTGCCATACCGGGCGGTTCCAACACACAATTAACAGGTAAAAATGCATTTAACACAAAGTCAAACAATCCTGCTCTGACTAGACATCACACACACACCCCACCCCCGGCCCGCGGCTGCTGCTTCAGCGACGACCACGTCTACAAGAATTTTCGTTCGAAAACCGTGACGTTCTCCCGCGGCGCGGCGCGTCACTTGACCACGAGCGCGGCGCCGCGCCGGCAGCCCAGCGGCAGGAACACGTGCATGAGCTTGTGCACGTCGGCGCGGCACAGCGGGCAGCGCGCGCAGCTGCGGACAGCGGCGCACAGTCAAGCAGCGGCGCCGGGCAGGCGCCCGGTTCGTGTACTATATTTTTTCTCCGTGTATAAAATATATAGTGTAATATATACATATAATTCGTTTCTCCTTTGACTGAATCGTTTGTCGTGTTGGTTGCAAGTGCGACAAATTTTTCTAATTTAGATTTTCTAGTAGTGGTTCGGAGTCTGGATATGTGCCCGATGCATGGTGATAGGCTCACCACCTATTCCATAGTGGGACATAAACGTAACCGGTTACACGTGGGAGTGATCTGCATCCCTCTGCCTACCCCTTCGGGGATTACAGGCGTGAAGTTACGTTTTTTTCTCCGTGCAGTTTGGGTCATAAAAGATAAGCCGGCTAGGGCGGTGAGCATGTTGCACGGGCACAACGCTATTATCAATAAAAACAAATGAGTCGATCGATAAAAACTAAGTGATTTGCTTACCACCTTATCATTGCCAATATAACCCAATTGCGTTCGTATGGGCTCAAGCAAAACTTATTGTTTTTTAATACATACAAACCTAATTAATAATTTTATTTTAAATTATTATTATTTTTATTTTAATAAATATATTATTTTATCTATTTTTCTTTCATTTTTATAACTAAATACACTATCGATAACGCTTATCGACAACAATAATCCCATCACTATGCCCGCCCATAAGGATCGTGAGTGGGAGCGAGAGCAAAATAGTCGCTTCACTGCTCCGACGTTTTATGACGTAAACTGCACGGAGAAAAAAAATATACTATAGTCACAATGTTTCTTTTGCTTGCTTTTGTATTCCGACCTCACTCGGTCAAGATTCAGTTATTTTTTATTATCTCTTCCCGTTATAATTTTTTTAAAGCCCGTATCGACGGCGGCCCGTGCGCGTGCGTACCGCGGCGCGCAGGCGCGGCAGCACAGCACGTGGCGGCACGGCAGGAACAGCGTGTCGATGGCGGCGTCCATGCACACTCGGCACGCCAGCGCCGAGCCGCTGCGCGAGCGCGCGCGGGGCTGCGGGGCGCGCGGGGACATGCTTCATTATTACAGTCCATTACACATACATGTAAACGGTGTAGACGAAAGGTGGCCGTCGCTAGAGAGCCAGTACCTGGTCGGGCTCGCCCCCGGAGCCGCGACGCGCGCGCGGGCGGTGCGCGGGCGCGGCGTGCGCGTGCGCGGCGTGCGCGGCGTGCGCGGCGCGGCGCGCGCGGTCGTGCACCTCGCGACACGTGCGCCGGATGTCGAACACGTAGCGCCGGCCCAGCGTCGACGAGTCGTTAAAGATCGACGCGATGGTGCCCTGCGACAACGAGCGCAGCCTCTCAGTACTACAGATGTGATCGGTGTACGTAACGTATATCAGTATGTTGTATACTGTCACGATAGCTACGTTTAACACAAAGAACAACGTACCCTAAAGTATTTGTATACAAACGATCTCTTCACAGTGATATTAAATTTATACACATCATCATCAACCTTCCGCAGTCCACGGCAGGACGTAGGCATCCCCTGAAGGGTTGTGCCCGTATCCGCGTCACACCGCGATCTGCCAGGGTCAGGTTGTCGCCTCTTACGACACCTGTATCCCGGCACTGGGTCGGGAAATGTATTCTTACTCCTTTTTTGTCTAATTGTCACTATGCTGTTGACCCTAATGGTCTTCACAGCTTCACCGGGTTGCGTGGCGAGCCCTAGTGGCTCTACTTAGAATTACGGAAGAGTGGGAAGAGTGGGAGTGAGGTTCACTTGTTGATTTGTATTGAACTAAAAATCGAAAGTACCTATGACATGTCTAATACTCTATAGGTACTTATTCGTTCGCGCAAATGTCTGGAACGGCTGATTCCGTAGCAATCCAGACACAAAGACAAACAGTGGTTTATCTGTGTCTGTGTGTACAAATGTCGAAGACCTTAATTGTGATTTTAACCATGCATAGATGACAAGAGACAAACCAGCAGTCGCGTCGGCTGCGGCACGGGCCGTGTCCGGTTCGTCATCAGGTGCTAATTAATGTAATGTTACGATAAGGCACTCATATTTCGTCCCAAAATACTATTATTATCGCTGATCACCTTTATTATTCATCATCATCATCAGCCTATTTCCGTCCGCTGCTGGACGTAGGCCTTTGAGACATAGACATTGGAGAGGCCTTTATTATTATCATCTATAATGAATAAATGTTGAATAATCGCGCGTGGTGTGTGTGTAAGGGATGAGGTAATGACAAGTAGAGACCTTCAAGTCTCGAATGAACTGCTCGGTGACGTCGGTGCGCACGGTCTCGCAGCAGAAGAAGGCGTGCTTCTCGGTGACGGCGCGGTAGAGCGCGCCCGCCTGCCCCGACGTCGCCATCTTCACGTGCAGCGCGGCCTCGTGCCCCTCGGCCGACACGTACGCCAGCTGGAACAGGCGCCGCAGCGGCTGCGCGCGCTGGATCGCCGTGTATGGTATACTGGAATGGAACAAATTGGATGGCTCACTACTACTACAAAATAACAGTTTAATTAACTAATTATTGCTTTCGATTGTTGTGACAAATATTAGGGAAAATACATGTTCAGCAGTAGAACGATACAGGTTGATGTAATACACAAAAAATACTAGTTTCGTAGGTGTTACCGTGTTCTTTCAACGTGCCTGTGAGACCGGTTTTCAATGATAAATAGAGTTCACATTTCGAGTCTCTACCGCGTCTATTGTAAAACGACGCAGTATATAAACCCACCTCCGGAAATCATATTCTTAAATGTGATGTTTTGATTTAGCCATTAAAATTAGACGCACATAATGAAGAATCCGATTGACGCGTATGCTAAAAGCAACCACCTCGGTTCTCAAGAGTGACCACGCACCTTTGACCAACGTCGAATACGACAACTACTAACTATTGACAAATACTATTTTAATATTACAACAGCCCTGGTCAGCCTGCTCACCAATAAAATAGTCTTGTTAATAGCTAATACTAACACAATAGTATAACACTACGGGTACAGTTTTATCAAGGTGGGTTGTGGAACCCACTCGTGCCTACCACCGTTTTGTTTGCTACTCTCATATACAAAAATAACTCTTTCTGTACTGTTATACGAAACATACAAGTATTTAAATGGAAGCGACTCACACCATATCCTTGATAACGTGCTTGTCAATAAAATAATTCATAGTCAAGTTTTCTACATCTATAAGGTAAAATTGTGCTCACGGCTCTCTTGTATAAGCACTATCGATTCACAAGTATCTATTTCCACTGCTGAATCGTAATCATTGCTTTGTTGGAGCTAGGGCTAACAGAGCAAACATATATTTTCTACCTACTTCTAGAACTTTCTATTGAATAAGTTTAGTCATATTTGTTTATGAATATACACATACATTTATGATGCAAATATGTTCACAACCAGATATCAGCGAGCGGCGCTTACATATTATCAATCAAACTCAAACGCAGACCACCACACACACACAACTACAGCAACATATGGTACCCACGTGCGATAAATGATGTTCGCTGTGAGAAATATAAAAGTTACAATGTCGGTACACATTTTCGTTAACTGTAAAGGTGACGGAAAGTTCTACATTCGACCTTCACTCAGACACCTACTAAAACTTAAGCCAACAGCAACTAACGTTGCAGTCTGAAGCGTGGTATTGGGATCATCATTCAAATTAGTCCACTATAGATTTGAGTGTTTTCTTACAAGGACAACACTGATACCAACATGGAAAAGACGGCAATGAAGACGCGCAAGCTACGAGTACAAGTGAATGGGTGATATACCTACTACTTTAAAGCAACTGAGGAAATTGACAACGGACAAATAACTGAAATAAATACATGATAACACCAATCAGATAAAAAATGATAAGACGTCAAATGAACATAATTAGGGAAATAAAGAATACTTCCCTAATTTTGTTCTTAATAAAGCAATAAAATAAATGAGATAAACGAAAATGTGACTTAGACGATATAAACAAAGACGAAATGGTGTATTCAAACACCATAGAGGCTTATCTTCAAAGGGCGTTATAGTCTCCACTGAAAACAAATTATGACTTCCATACAGCAATAGGCTAGTAACAGAATCGCCATCTGATCTATGGATCTGGTCTTCTACAGATGCGCGCTAACATTAATAAAATATATAGCATAATTTTGTGTAATTCAATTAAAGTTTATGAAAGCGATAAATACATATTTGCATAATGTGTGAGACTTGACTAAGCTATCACGAGCTTCTTGCCTGATAGTGAACAACAATGGACGATAACATAATCAAAACAAGTTAATCTACATACTTTCATGTCTATTTGGAGCACTGATACCTTAGTTTTCAAGCGAAACTATAACATTAACTAGATACGGTACATGCATCTTGTGATGAGATGAGCAGCGTAAAGCAAATGTTTTCGCAATAACGTGACATTTAGATGTTCCACTATAAGAATGTACTCGTGAGTCCTATTATATTTAATCTCAGTACACAGGAAACATTTAACTGTACAAGATAATTTGGAACTCACCTCTGTTTCTCTACTCCAATCTCCTGCTCGCCATTGCAGTCCGGTCGGTACACCACGATGCCGTGGGGGCCCACGCCCACGCAAGTGCTCAACCGACATCCACATCCGCCAGCGCTCTGTCCTGACGCCAAGCACCCTACGGTAGCACCACCGTCGATCTCCTGCTCGTCCCTAGCTCGAGGTTCTTCTGCCTGTTGCGTGTGGTATAACAAGTGGCTGTACAAATTGTGAGCGTTGTTTGTTTGTGTGACTGGTTTGCAAAAGAACAACTCTTCTCCAAAAGATTCCAACTTAGATATTTCTTTTAGTAGTCGGTACTCCGCTTGGGACGCCCTCATTCCAGCTATTTCACAATGGTATTCGATAATCTTGTCCATGTGATCATCTGGCTTTTCTCCTTGCGGGCCTATTCTGTTGCACTCCTCGTAAACTTGCATTGGAGGCAGATCAGGGTCACAATCACCTGTTTCCGCTTGGGCAATATACGCAGTAATTCTTCTCGCTACTTCTTGATCAGCGACAACAAGTCTTCCCTCAATAAGGTCTAGTTTCGCGTGTAGGTAGAACTGATGACGAGTGGGTTCATTGATTAATAGGTGGGGTGGGACCCAAAACTTGACACGAAGATCAAGTCTACCACCAGGGATCCGATGAGGGTCGAGGGGATTCCGGAGATTAAGCCATCTTCCAGGGCCTGATCCTGGACATACTCTAAGACCGAAGTAGTCTGATTCCGCACCAATCTCCAATTTTTCGCATACCTGGAAAAATTAACGATTATAATTTTAATCCTCTGACTTCTAAGGAAAAGTCCACTGGAACATGCAACGTGAGCAATATTAGGTCGGACTCGGTCGGAGCATTCTAACGTTTGCCTACATTTTACATAGCGCAATTCACTGCATAACTGTCTCAGCTGCTTTCTTTCACATCAGGATATATATAAGCACTATAGGCGCGTGACCACAGCCACATATTAAGCTGTCGCAAAGAACGGTCCGATTTGGAACGAGGATGAATTGCCTATAATTATGGCCTCGTACGGTTCGTAATTACTGTGTCTATTGCCAGCAGACGTGCAGAGCTTTTTAAAGCGACTTCCAAGTGAAAGCAACCGCTCGTGTAACAACATGAAACATATCATTAGATCGACTCTAATCGTTTCAGCAAACACGAGCCTAATAACCACTTAAGTAGAACTTTTTGGAAATTGTTATCGCCACGTTAATAAATACTTAACGAAGTCAAAATTAGTTAGCAATTATATGAACGAAGGCCGGCCATGGTAAACACATTAGTATTAAAATATTACATAAAGTCAACCACCAACATGTGTTTTACATGGAATTTGGACGTTATTTTTCAGGTTTAGAGAATTTGTAAAGGTTATTTACAAACTAACCCTATCTAACAGAATGTTAACTTCCACCTTCATTGTGTGCAAATTTATAAAAATACAATAGCAATGTACAATATATACGTACATGCGTATTAGTACAATACATACATGCTTATTGGTAGTAGAAGGGGTTTACAAAATGATCATATTAGTAGCTGCCTGTCTGAACTGGGATAAGTCTGACTCTACTCATTGCTCTACTTTCAAACCATGTACTTGGAGCATTGTGTAAGTGCAAACTTTTTGAACCTGAGTAAACAACCTGACAACAACAGCTCAACATGTAGCCAGGTCTGCAACGGTATGATTGGCACTAGAACAAATGAGCTATGAGGTTTAAATATATGCTGTCAATGTACGGCTTCTTGACATGCTTTTTATAATCCAGTAGTTAGAGATTTTGACCCCACTGAACCACCATCAAAATGCAAAACAAGATATTTTAACACTACTGAATCAACAATCGAACCAATTATTATTATACGCTTTATATCATTAATAGTAATGACTGCTTATTACTATTAACTGTAAAACAAGAGCGATGTTGACAATGTTGACATGCCTCAACGGCCGTAATGCGACACCCGGATAATCTGTCGACGGAGCACTCGTGTGGCTGGCAAGGCTGGCCGGTGGCCGCGCCGAATGCTCGCGCGCTTGTTGTATCACAATCACACACAACAATATTATTATTATTTATGATAAGGGAAACATATTGCAAAATATGTATATTCATAACAATTCTTTCTATCTAAACTGACTTATTTGTTCAAATAATAACGAGATAAGGCTTGGTCTGCATTATAGTGTATTACGCAAACCGTGGCATAATTAATAATTTATTCATTTCATCACCATCATTAAGGAACCCGCTTTCGACCTAGAGTTGGACATGGGTCTCTATAAATGAGATGCGATAGGTCAAGTCCGGGCATCTTATTCTATGTTATTACAGTTGTTTGCTCACAGCGTTTCTAAATATCTACTGGGGCAGACTTTGGCTTCCTCGTCCCGGTACAACCAAGCGTTAATATACACGAGCTTGTTCAATGCTGCCATAAAAAAAAACCTTACGAAAAACTACCAACATTTATTCGATTAATATAAGAGTATTGATAACTGATTAAGGGCATGAACCCTCATGGGAGGCCTCTGACCAGCAGTGCACTGCAATAGGCTGATGATGTTGATGATTGATAATGTATTACCTACAAGTAATATTTTTGTCACCATCATGTGCGAGTAGAAGCGAAAAGAGGACTAGAGAAAACTTTATTACTGCTATTATTATTACTATTTCATCGTCACGACAGATCAGAGATACGGGATAGGCAGCCAAGTGGCACATGACTCTATCTTTACATCCCTGAAATGCTTCTATATTCTCTACATAATCATACAATCTTCCGGTAAAGAAATTTCTTTTCACAACGTTCCAATATTACAATTTGCAATATTATTTGCAATTCCCAATTACTAATTTTATCAAGCAATAGTCCAACGGCTGGATAGTAAAGAACTAAATAGATTGAAGATCTGAAAGATGTAGAATAATAACGTGAATTACATTCTCGTAACTACATATTTGTGACTGTTGTCTCTAAACATGTATGTTTCTCGTTCATACGGAGCAGCTAGTTTAAAACCTTCCTACTTATGCACGTAGTAACAGCAATGTTTAAACTATTCGGGCTCATTCGTGCACACCGCTCAGGAGTATTGTTGTGTTCGTACAACACGCGGAAATCAACGGCACTTGCGAGGAATGCGCTTCTGCCCCCGCCGCCCGACTCCGCTTTCGACGTCATCATAGCGAAGTGTGTAGTAAAATGCTGCGAGTTACCTGTTTGTGCACTTCACTACCCGCCTCTAGTGTTATGTTAGCGTAGTCGTAAACTATGTATTTTATTGTAATAGGGCGTGTATTTAAATAGACGGTGTAATCTTGAGAAACAATAATCTACTTGACTTAAGTAAATTTCTAGTGGGAGTTACATAAATTGAAATAAATATCTTATGCTCTGGTATTTTATATAGTTTTCGTATTTTCTTATTTTTTAATACTTCAAAGATTCAATCTTAGAAAATATCTATAATAGTTGCGTTTAGTGGTTATAATTTAACATATTGATTATATGTAAAATAATTTTATGTTAGATATAGGTACAACGCCCAGATTACTACTGGGACTAAAACTATTATACCCAAAAATAATTACGATACCATAATCACGATCGTGACAAAAAGCAAACAAATAAACATCTATATTTATAAGATACATACATATATATAAAACGTAATATCACGCCTATTATTCCCGAAGAGGTAGGTAGAGAAGTGAAGGACGTTCCCACGTTTCACCAGTTACGTTTACGTCCCACTATGGAATAGGTGGTGAGCCTATTGCCATGTACCGGGCACACACCCTGACTCCGAGCCACTACTAGTAAGTATAAATTATCAAAATCCAGTAGTGCGTTGCGTCGAACTCGATCGTTATGTGAGCTAGTGTGTGCAGTGTGAACACCTGCAACTCTGTATGTTTGTTTCATATCTCAGTGTGAGCGGAGCCTTACGCCACGAGGCGCCGGCGTGCTCTATGCAACAAAGAATAACTTATAAAGTGCTTGTATATGTGCACATAAATTATCTTTTCGCGTGCGTTGTTTTATTTTGTATTAACTGGCAATACATTACACATATTTAATTATGTAAATAAATTTAAGATATAAATTGTTATCGGCGAGAAACGTAAATAAGGGAGGTTTTGCTTGCCTGTTTAATCAACTTTTTGTAATGTCATTCCATTGGAGTACTGAACTGATTTACAAAAATTATGTAATCATAAATTAAAAGCCAAACTTTGGTAAATAAGTTTATTTTATTATTATTTTTAACCAAGTTTAATTAACACACCAAGTTTTTGTTATTACATACATCTTGACTGCCTCGTTGGTCGTGTTGGTTGCAAGTGCTACTGCCGATCGGGAGGTCCCGAGTCCAAATCCCGGGTCGGGCACTATTGGATTTTTCTAATTTAGACTTTCCAGTAGGGGCTCGGAGTCTGGAGAAGTACCCGGTATATGGTAATACGTGTACCACCTAGTCCATAATAGGACGTAAATGTAACTGTCGAAACGTTGGGAGTGTACTACAATCTTCGTCCTACCTATGCGGGAATTACAGAGGTAATTTTATTGTTAAATGTTTCGCGAGTGTTATACATGATTCAGAAGTAAGCCGGCTAGACACGCGTGTTTTTTTCCGGGGTGACTGTCGATAGTCTCCGCCGCGACCTCGCTGCAATCTGCGGGAGCTCATGAGGAAGGGCCTCGTATTGCTCCGAAATTGGTCGAGACACCCCGAAAAGAAATACAGGTGTAATGTTACATTCTGTTACAAAAATTTTGTATGCAGTTTACAGGCTCTGACTAGTCCAGAAGCAGATGGTGACGTTTACAAAATATATTGTAATTACCCGAGCTATCTGAGATTACACAATCTAGATTCAATACATGATAAGTGTTATCCGTCGTGAAGAGGATTTGGAACAGGATATGCATTCTTGTGATAGGCCGTTGTACTTGATATGTGTTATTTTGCCTTTGTACTCGATATAATCTATCAATTAATCAACTTGTGGACACATACCGGTTAATCCTGATTGTACCGACGATGTACGGAATTAGTACCCGTAAATGCACAACGTTCAAAATTATTCGTTATTTATTGACATATTTCTTTTTCCCTTGTACTTCGTAATGCATTCAGTACATGTCGGGCCTGTAACTGTAAACCCTTTGATGCAGAGTTTCATTTCAGCTACACATTACTGTCGGAAAGCTGCAAACATTGTTATACTTGCATAGTCCTAGGTCCTTTTGTAGGGTGTCGTAAACAGTAGTAAATAGACAGATTTAATAGGAGTAAATATGCAGAAAAAACGATTTTAAAAGGCTACAATCTGCAATAAGAAAGCAAAATTTGAAAAAAACAAACACGGATATAGAAATCGAGACACGTGTTTGCGGCGCCGGAGCGCAGTTTGATCGACTTTCACCATTCATTTTAAACTAAAATAAAAGAGAGACAGAAACAACAAACGTTAAATACCATAGTAAGAGCAGAAAAACACATGAAACCAATTTTCTGCTTAGTCTTTAAACAGTAATTTCTGTAATTGTTTCATTGTAACTTAGCCTTAGTGACACACCGGATATCAGCCTGGACTGTGTACGCTGTAACGTTCTTTGAAATACTTCAAGTAGTTTAGTGTCTTAGTCCTAGTGTCCTAGTGTCCCCATTGTTCAAGTTGTCGGTGCGGTGTCAAATCGGTTTACCGATGTTGATTCCAAAATGTAACAGATAGACAAAGAGATAATTTTCTTTTCAATATTATTATTTTATACGTAATTTTTGGGAGCGTAGTTAAGCTTTGAGTTTACCCAAAAATTTGCGTTCGTGGTAGTTTAGCAAATAACATAACCTCAAAAATACATCATGGAGTACCTACTACTCCAATACGCCCATCTTCAGTTACGGAGAGGCGAGATCGGTGTCCAGATCGGAAATGTTTGAGGCGTTATAGCGACAGACACATTGGCAATTATAGGAAGCAGTTGCATTAGTGACCTCAAAATACCGGTTCTCGTTCACTGTGTTGAAACGGAAAGCTATGAAACAATAATGTTCAGCGGTGGTACACGTTTTATAGCTTTCACGTTAAGATTATACTGTTTCAAATCAACTACGCTTTATTAAGTTTATAGAAGAGGTGGAGAGAACAATGACGCTATAACAAAGACGCTATAATGACTAAGAGACAAATATCTTGAAGAAGTATCTTGTAACTGGAAAGATAAATGGAGTGATGTCAGCAAATCATTAAAGTCAACGAGGGAATGACTCGAGCCAATAGTTTAAGAGCCTTTTTTTATCTAATACAGAGTATTACGTAATCGTTTCATTACTCTTAAGAAATAGATATGTACGTGCGAGTGCGGACGCGCGTGGAACTCGTTTTTAATGCTGCGTTCGCCTGGAGATTTTTTTAAACAGACAATCACTGGACTAATGTTGTTCTTTAAACTTATCATAGAACATGAACATGTAATAATGTCCAATATTCTAAGAAACAAAAGATATGTCGAACCGATTTTTTTTCTAATATTAAATGTCGTGTATTGAATACAATGTGTAATAATATCCTGTTATTAAATTTATTGTAAACGACTATTCACTTGTAACTGTCTTAAAATTGTTGTATTGAAAGATATCACTTGGTAGCAATCGCCTTAAATCTAATAAATTGTTTACACTTAAAGCAGTATACTGAACTGTTTTCAGCTACTTATCTATAAATGTAATGTTCGCTTTAAAAAATGGGTCAGAGGAATATTTTTGGGAATAAATAATTAGTTTATAATATTTGTAACTTGTACAAATGTGGTCTCAATATGGCGCCTTGGGGAATGCCTTAAGCTATTCACGTACGTTGCATCAGTCACGTATGCTATCCCCCACTGCGGCTACGCTACACCAACGACAATAGCATACGGTCATGGAAACTTTAGAACATCTGCTTATTTTCACGTGGCTATTAATTATTGTTACAATATTTTATTATAATGCTTCGTAATGAATTTGCACTAGAAATAGTGTCAATGATCTACATTCAGCAGTATCTTGTTTGTTCAAGTGTTCGTCTGATTCAGGCAAAAATTGTTTCACAATAAAACGCGATGACTGCGGTGTAATTTAACTATATTATTGTTTTACAATCGATATAGCTTACAATCGCAAAACCCATTACTAATTAAATAATCTCCAGTTACATACATTATTCTATGATTGCGCATAATAACCTTCTTTCGACATCCTTTAGGAATCGGTGTGAACATTTCTTTTAGTGTAATGAAAATTTATTTATTCATTGTACCCCACTTAGTGTCTAGTGATTCTCCACCAGTCAACCTTTGGCGAATACTAAAAAAAAGTAATACCCGAAGAGGTAGGCAGAGGAATGCAGAACACTCCCACGTGTCACCGGTTTCGTTTACGTCCCATTATGGAATAGGTGGTGAACCTATCGCCATCCATCGGGCACATATCCAGACTCCGAAACACTACTAGAAAATCTAAATTAGAAATTTTTTTTTGTGTTCGACCCGGGGATCGAACCCGGGACCTCCCGTTCGGCAGTCGCACCTGCAACGAACACGACCAACGAGGTAGTCAATTATGAATAATTAATTATGATTATTAATATATGCTTAAAATGTGACAGTTATGTCATTTGCAAAAGTCAACTAATAATAAATAATAAAATAACTAACTAAACAAATCGTACGACATAGACAGTGTATTTTGTTTAAGGGAATTATTATTATATCGCCACGCCAGGCCCTCAACGGGACAGTCACAGAGCACCAAGTGCCAAGTATGCCATAAATATATGTAAATACATATATGTATATTAGAAATGTTAAATAGGTACCTCCGACCGGGACCTCCCTAGTCGGGCACTACTGGACTTGTCTATTTTAGAATATCTAGTAGTAGCTCGGAGTCTGGAATTTTGCCCGGTATATGCCAATTAAGACTCACCACCTATTCCATAGTGGGACTTAAACGTAACTGGTAATACGTGGGAGTGTACTACACTCCTCTGTTTACCTCTTCGGGGATTACAGGCGTGATGTAACGTTTAACAAACATATAATATATTAAAGGAAATAAAATTGTATTTTACGAGCTCCAATGTAAGCTATATTATATATGGAATAGAATATCAACATTGTTGTCATATTTCTGTGCAGTTGCATAACTGACAATGCAATCGCGATCGACAAGTGTAATATTTAAAATATCCTTCATATCAAAATATACAGCGGACATATGAAGGACACGGAAGAGGACGGTAATCATTTTAAAAATAAAAACTACAACTTACCACCTAATTCACATATCCCGAATATTTAATCACAGATTGTCATTTACATTATAATTTACGCCTCGTTTAGCACAATGAAAACTTCGCTGATCTACTGAGCAAACAGTTCCGGGTGCGATTTAGGCAGGTATCTAAATGATTAATAAATGTTATTAGACATTTGTTTCGTAATAATTTTTATGCATACAATTTTGTACAGTTATAGTTGGATCCATTTTTTGCTAGACCATTTAAATATGATATCCCACAGGAGGTCAGTGCGTCGCGCTGCGCAAGGGCCGCTCTGAGTGCGTACATGAGTCACACAGTTGCCAAGCTGTCTTATCACACGCTGTTTAACAATTGGTGCGCGGTATCAACGAGAGCTGTGGCCGTCGACTCCTCAGCCCTGACCGTCAGGGAAGTAATAAAATTCGTTCACTACTTAATCATCGTCGTCTTTACGACAGCGACGCACGATAACCCTATTATCTGTTCGCGTTGTTTTAGTGACTAAAATTTTAAATCGTTGATTATGTTAAGTTTAGCTAGTATCAGTATTCATGTCCATGAACAGAAGCATTACTAGATTATCACGTCAAGGTTATAAGATTCATAATCGTAAGTCTACCTTGTGGTACCGACACCTCTGTGTGCTATTGTTATGTACCTAATTGAAGTAAAGTTTCATCTTCACCGCACATAACTGTGTCTTAGGTACCTACTCTAAGAATAAAGTCTACATTTAAATTAAACAGAAAAGAATATGAAAATGTTCGAAAACGTTCGGTCGCCAAATTGCGAAACTGCGAACACAATAGAGTCGCATGTTGGTCCTCCCAAACCGGACCGCACAATCGCACAAGATGGTCACGGAGCATTAACATAATTATATAGAATAATACCTACGGTCATTTATTGATCTTTTCCAGGAATTTTTGTTCTTTAAAACTTATTTTCAACATTACCACACTGGTAACAATACACAAGGTATATTATATAGTGATCAACAAGGTTTTAAATAATATGGTAATTTCTTAAGAAATTCTTAATATTATTTCTTAACGAACCTTTAGATTTATAAAACTGCAAATTTTTCTTTCAATTGAACATAAGTACGTATTTCCATTCGGAAAACTCATTTTATAGTCTTTTCTACGTAATTTAGATTTTCTAGTAGTAGGTGGGAAGAGCGGGGAGAGGGGGAAGAGTGT
>DWTO01000358.1:0-22307 GCA_018244755.1 Jemadia pseudognetus
CCATTATGGAATAGGTGGTAAGCCTATCGCCATGCATCGGGCACATATCCAGACTCCGAACCACTACTAGAAAATTTTTGTATTGTTCGACCCGGGAATCGAACCCAGGACCCCCCGATCGTCAGTCGCACTTGCAACCAACTAGACCAACGAGGCACTTTAATTTAATTTATTGATATATAACATTAAGTTGCTGCTGAGACGGAAATTGTGGGTTACGGCACCTTGTATCTCGATACGGGGTTCGGGAATGTATTATTACTCCGCCCCGACAGGAAACTGTTTGTATCCGTGTATTCAACTAATAAGTGTAATGGCGTACTTAATGCCTAAAGATATTCTCTACCAGTAACCCTAGACGACGGAAAGAACGCGTGGTAGGTGTTACTTAGCTAGCGAAGGTAGTAAGATAGATCCTTAAAGAAAAAGTATTTCATTAGTGCCGTCACAAACTGGGGTAGATATAAAACGGTAATAAAAAGTGCGACCTAGTTCAGAGACATTAAAGTGTATTAAATGTAATTTATTATCTCGGGTACAAAAAGTACTAAAACGAATATAGACAGAGTGACGAGTGTTTATAACATCAGTGAAGATCACAAGGAATTAGATATTAAGGTTATGTCAGTTAAAAAGTTATTAGATATTAGGTACATATTAAAATTCGCTCATGGAATATCATGTATTTAAATGTTGTAGAATTACTATTCATTATGGACTCGTTTGTAATATGAATGTTTAGGGCATATGACACATATAAGACATTCAAAATCAGACTTAATTAAACTAATCAGTACCTAATTATTGTTTTATGACATGTATTTGAATAAAAAAATAAATTAATGAAAACTATATGTAATGCTGTTGTAACATTCAATTATTCATATGTAGTAGCTGAAATAACACAACATATTTTTTATGTATATAACACAGCTTAATATTATTACTACATATAATGTAAAAATATACTTATAACAATATTTTACTTCAGCGTTGGTTCGTGTGCACAATTTTCCATTTGGTTGGTCCAAAAATGTAATGAAATGAAATTCTTTTTTATAACAAAAAAGCATTTCTGTAAGATGAAAAAGTTGAAGACTGTTACTATATTTTTCCTCAGAATGGATCTTCTTGTACAATGTTATTATTATTAATATATATAACACCAGGTCCTTTACACGATAGTCAGAGAGCACCAAGCCCCAAGTCCTGGCGTACATTCTCCTTCTATATTCATCGCTCTTTTCATACACGGAAATAAAAATATGTTGCATTTTTTAATATGATCAACGTATTTTCATTGAGATAGTTTTTATAAAGTTCAATTTCCGAAATCTATACTTTACACAGGTTCCTTTGTGGTTGTACTTCTCTCCTTTTTTCTCAAAAACGACCTTGAATTCGTCTGTAAAACGTATCATTTTAACTCAGCTTTGTAATCTCAGTAAACTCACTTTAATCTGAGGTCAATAGGGCGTAGAGCGCCAGAAAATGCGAAAAACATGTTGAATATAACCTGTGTTAAAAACGTCTACTCCGAATTCATTTATGGGAGTAGAAATATTTCACCGATTATTTTAAATAGAGGTTTTATTATGTTGTTAGTGACGTCAGTAAGCCTGTACAATGGCTAGGTATATTTAATCTCTGATTAAAGCCTAGTCTTGTGTGTTTGATAACGCACATCAGCACGGTTAAGTACTGTTTCAAATGCCGGTTTAATTTTATATTAAAACGAAATTACCGTTTTATCCTGTTCCAGAATTTCCATACCAAATTGTCCCAATTATAAATATATTTGTGTCAAAAACCCAAACCCAGCTCAAGAGCGACACATTTCCATCCCTAATTGTTTCACATATCCCGGTAATAAATTGCTCATTGCAAATTCAAATGCAGGAATCAACGGGATTATATGGGTCCAGTAATCGCGGGATCTCTGGACCGCCTGGCGAGCGGGGTCCTATGGGTTTCCAGGGACCCCAAGGAGAACGAGGCTACCAGGGGAATAAAGGCGAAAAGGGATTACATGGATCTAAGGGCGACAAAGGCGAGCGCGTAAGTACACGAGTGATGATTAGAGCACGTTGCTTATGTACTTAAGAAATTTCATATAATACGAATTTCAAATACAAAAGCAAAAATTAAAATTCATTAAAACAGGAGGACTAAATGCGCCGCTTTAAACAAAATAAACTATTCATGTTTTTACTATCTGGTATACTTAACAAAATGTTATGGTTTAATCTAAGCAAAAGAATACGGTTCGTATAATTTCATATAGGTATACTTTTCTATTTATATTTTATAAATCCGTATTTGAATGTATTTAAATAATCATATACGTATTGTCAATTGACAACCACTGTGAATTTATTGAATTAATAATATTAGATGTTAAAAATATTTTCATTCAACCTATAAAAGTAATTAAAAAGGAACGTTCATAATAAGAGAGAAACAATTTTTTTAATTCTTTAATCATAATGTTCCAACGGTGGAAATGGAAATTATTAATATCGAATCGACTCAATTTACATTTACCCGAGCTGGGTCATTGTAGGTTGTCAGTGGAGCGGAAAAGCGGTCTTTCCATTTTCTAAGTACGTTATTAAATTAAAAATGGCTTTTATAAAAATTATTGCCACAAATAGTATTGTGGTAAATAACGTTTGTCACAATTTAACTAACTTTATGTTATAACAAAGACTCTTTGACAATTATTACATCAAGAATATACTCAAGTCGAAAGCATTGAAGTAATGACACAATCATTCATTTTAATAACCATTATTTAATTTAAGTAATGTTTCAAGAAAATTGAAAGACGAATAACATCATCTACCCGGGATGAAGACAGATGAGGCAAATTGTAAACGAAGAATAAAACTCACTAGTATAAGAAAGTCTTGATGACTTCTAAAATACGAGGATTTATATGTTAAACCCAAACAAACACCGCGAAGTGAGTGATCATATTTGATCTTTTATATTACACTGAATGTCTATAACAAGGGGATATAAAAGTCTAACAAAAATAATTACAACAAAGTGAAGAGATCATTCATCATCTTTCATATAAGGATGATAGTGAAAACGATACATCATTTATCATAATAGACGAATCTAATGACTCATTGATAAGTAATAATGATGCCGTCATTACTTATCTATAATTATTCCTTTATTTAACGTATAGAAATAGGTATCTCCAGTATTTGTAATGAAATCATTTGAGAATAAATAAGATTAAGTGCATTTTTATAAATATTCAAGTACCATGTTGTCTTATTTTAAATATATTATTATTAGGATTATTAATTAAAGTATTAATATAACAAAGATGCACGTGACAAAAAGTATTTCAGCAACTGTTTTAATAACCTTCTACTAGGTCATACTTAGAGAATACAAAGGCCGCGCAGAAAAATTATTAATAAAACACACCTACACCCAACTTTGAGTCGTATCTACACAATGGTCTTCTGCTTTGAATTACACGGCAGAGTTTCAAAGCGACGCTTTCAACACTAACATAATGAGACACGCCAGCTTACAATATACTTCATATACAGTAATATTTCAGACACAAATGTAATATTTATACATCATAGATACAATGAAAAGACAATATTATCTAAGTCACCTTAACGTGATTGCTTAAGTATGAGGAAAACGCTTAGCGAAAACCGGGGAAATCAAAGCGAAATCTCGCAGTCCGTTGCGTCGCTAATTTAGTACGCACCTATGTGGAAAATAAACTTGGTCCTAATGCAATAAGCGCCGGTTTGACCCTCGTAACGTGACGTTACGTTGGCTACGACCCGTGAGCTTATAACTGTGTTAACCCTGCAGGGTTACGTGGGTCTTAGAGGCCCACATGGCGCTAAGGGGGAGCGAGGGCAGCCCGGCCGGGACGGAACGCCCGGTCTACCGGGCGCACACGGACGACCCGCCGAAAAGGGCGAGAAAGGTAACAAACTAACTCAACCATCAAATTTTATGTTTCACTATGCCCCTTATTTATGCGCGGAGAACGTTCGCAAGATTTTTAGGGCTTTATAGCAACGATTTGGAAAATCTTTATTTCCCTCCGCTGGACCCTCGAGATACTGGATTCGGAATGTGCGTGAGTACTGGCGTATTATTTATCGTTGCACTTTCTTTTTACAGCTCCCGTACTGTTTTACGTTCTAACGTATTACTCTTTACATTCGTATGCCATTGGGAATTCGGCGTCTTTTTGCGTTCGTAGCCGAAATTTTCTTTCATGTTAATTCCTTATATTGTCAATGTATTTGTTTTTTATCAAACCTTTTAATATTGTTTTGTTAATTTAATTTTGGTTTGTTATATTGTTTTGCCATAATTTGGTTCTTTAGTTATTTTGTTATGACGTGTTTTGATATTTACAGGAGCCCGAGGTCTCCCCGGAGCCCCGGGTCCACCAGCGCCAACAACAGCGTCTGACAACTCGGTCAACGGTGAAATTGCTCAACCAGGTAATATCCAATTATTATTATTATTTTACGTGCGTAACATTACACCTGAAATATCTGAAAATGTAACCAGAGGAGTATAGTACACGTTTGACCAGTTACGTTTACCTCCCATCATGGTTAGGTTATTATTAGTATTACTTTATTATTACTATTACTTTATTATTACTATTACTTTATTATTACTATTACTTTATTTTTACCATTACTTTATTGTTACTATCATTTTGTTACTCCTATTACTTCATAATTACTATTATTTTTTACATATTTTATTTATTATAAAATTTTACTAAACCAATTATTTTGTCATGGCAGTAGATCCCTTGCGATGGAGGCACAGCGCCGAGTAGTAAATATCTCTATCACTACAGAGCTGACGTGTTTCTTCCACTCATCACCCTCACCCATACACATCATCATATTATTAGTTTTCGGCCGCCAAAGAAAATCAAATATCGTTAAAAGTTACAAATAAGAAAATCTATTATAAATATGAAGTGGAACATGAGCAATTGTTGAAAGTTCCAAATGGCGTCATTCGACATTGACAATTTTTCTTTAATAGAATACATGTACCTACACTTACTAATAGCTTTAGAAACTTCGGTGTAATAAATTGTTTTTCATCGAGCCCAATTAGCTCGTATTATATTTTGAGTTATTTTCCAACTTAAGTTGTATACATCACAATGCAACATGCTATCGAAAAATATATGCAACAATTGTTTCACATCAGCACATTTTCAGCATGCATGAACAATGCTGACGATTTAATTAATATAACGTTACACCACGCCTGTAATTCCCGAAGAGGTAGGCAGAGGAGTGTAGTACACTCACACGTTTCACCGGTTACGTTTACGCCCCACTTTGGAATAGGTGGTAACCCTATTGAACACAATCCGAGCATGTTTATATATCAGGGCAGCATAACATGTATTTCTCTGTCTTAAAAACATAAGGCTATTTAATCAAATATCTCATTCGGGACTTTTTATTTAAAAACAATTTACAATAATGTTCCTGTGTTGATAGTCATTACATAATTTCATTTCATTTTGTATATTATTTGTGTAGCATTATTAATGATTGACAAGTGTACTTGTAAGTACATATTTATTAATAAATCAAACCGAACACCACTTAACACATATTTACTTCATTAAACAATTGTTCTTTCCACACGTTAATAATAATTCTCTTTTTAGTCTTTATGAAACTTTGTGTGAATTGAGGTCGTCGGAAATAAATTATTTAACGCCCAAAGCCTGCTCTTGGCTCTTTACTAATTATGGCAACATTTCATTGTCGAACTTCCGACTTTCAAATTATTATTCCTCGACATGGTACTAATAACTTGTGCTTTATGTGTTTTAAACGTAAACTGAATATTAACGACGCGTGTAACGTTCCCAGCGCCCCGGGAACTGGCAACCCCAAGCGTGAAAGGCGACAAGGGAGATAGGGGAGAAAAGGTAATTACACGTTATATATGCCTTATCTTGTATGTCACATTTCATATATACTAACATCAATACTAAATAAAGGAATATAAAAGTAGTCACATCAACATACTTTTAAACTTTATCACTTTATAACTTTTAGTAAATCGTGATGACAAATTCGGAGATGTGTATCTACCGAATGGGGCAAGTGAAATTTGTTCTGTTACGTTGATTAAATTTGGTGTAATAAGTAGCAATATTGTTCACGGATTCCACTTTCAGTATCTCACGTTAGCCAATCTAAAACTGAAAACTGCTTTATATGATGAATACTATCGGAATGTAATTATTAAACCTCAACGATATTATAATATAAATCCATGAGAATATCAAGAAGAAAATTGCTATTCTCAGATAGAATTTATAAAAAGGCGAGTAGGATTACACCTTTAAATATTCAAAACATTCCCTCACTCGAGGAAAAGATACACTTTCCGTGTAATCTATGCTGAAGAAATGTAAGAGATATCGAAAAAATACGTGTACGGAGCAAACAATTTACTGTTCTCAAAAAAATGTCAACGAACATTAGGTTTCAACTCTAGAAATTGCCTTCGAGCTGCCAATTGTTGTTTTAAAATAATCTAAGGTTAACTGAGTTTTCTGCGAAAATTGCAGAATTCACCTATTCATTTGGTTTCATGAAATTGTACATTGAAAGCCGGATACACGATGTTGACAGATTAAAGACATTATTAGCCTAGTGACATAGAAAATTTGTAAAATTGCTTCTATCTAAGCGTCGTACGAAAATGTCACGAATGAACACAATAATATCGTAAAGCATATGCAGTGAACATCAGCTCATAAAAGTGACACTCCTAAGGTGTGCCTTTACAGTCAAATGTAACAATATAGCCATATAAATTTGTCATAAAAATCGTACAGCAGGCATTTCACTGGTCTTTGGGCCAGTAGTTGGTCAATTTGACTGGTCCTTTGGATCAGTAGTTGGTAAATTTGACTATTGAACTGAGAATTACGGATTCATTTTCCAAAAAAAACTAAGATTTTTGTGATGAGCTTAAGCAATAAATACGCTGTGCGTAAGTTCCTTATTTTCTATGTACTCATATGTATTTCCAAAATTTATATTTGTATATATGTACGTACTGTCTGGTTTACATAGCAGGAGCGGTACCTACCTAATTTTGGATGAGATGGCTATGTTTACGAACTATGTAAAAAGACAAGATATAATTTCTTTTGTCAATGTTCTTTTCAGTCATGATTATATAATCACTTAATACGTACCGATAAAGGCAAATCAATAATTTGAAAATATTCTCACTAACAGGGAGAGAAAGGTACCCGCGGAATCGAAGGTGCGCAAGGTTTTCCTGGTAATGATGGTAAGCCTGGTGAAAGAGGTGATATAGGTCCATCAGGCTTACCAGGTACTCAAGGGCCCCAAGGCCTTAATGGTCCTAAAGGAGATAAAGGAGATACAGGGCCGCCTGGACCAGTTGCAATATCTAGAGAAGAGGCTTTGGTTATGACGAAGGTAAGTGTGTTCTTACACAAAGACCATTTTATTATAATATTTACAAGTTGGTACCGTGAGCAAGTTATGATGAAGAAAGTATTATGTAGAATGTATCTGAATTTTGCATAGAGTACACAAAATTACTTTTTTAAATGATAGCGTTAATGTTACTTCTTGCATGATATTATCATCAGAGGATTTGTCATTCCAATGTCTGAAACGAGTTTCCTCTCATAATTAGAAAGGTTAGGGCCTACAGTCTATCACACTGACCAAGTACGATTCGGGGGAACTTCACACGTCTTGAAGACCGTTGCGGAGAATTCCAAGGTATACAGGTTTCTTCGCGATGTTTCCGTTTTATCTTTACCTTTAGTTATAGAAACTGATATTTAAACACGCCCTATTTTGTAAAGAGGTATGCATACGTAAGTACTTTAGTAGATGAACTCTGAATTCTAATCCACTACAAAACATATAATACATCTGAGTATGTATTTTTGGAACATATATGTATTTCATGATGGAATATGTTATTTTCGTGCAAGTGATTTAATTTCAAAATTGTTTTGACAGGGAGAAAAAGGTGAAGTTGGTCCACGGGGTAAGCGTGGTCACCCTGGTCCCCCAGGCCCCAGAGGCCCACCTGGTCTCCCCGGTCCTCCAGGCACTCCAGGAACAAATGGACCATCAGGCGACATAGGATTACCTGGATGGACGGTAAAATATTAATTAGATTTAACGCGTAATTGAGCGTATAGCACTGATTATATTATTTCTTTTATCATATTATATACTGCCAATGATATGTGTTCTTATATACTCTCATTACATATATAAAATAAGTATAATAACAATAGCATAATATGTAATTGTATTGTGTACTTGAGTTAATCTAATTATATGGATTAATGGATATAAAAACATAATTATGTAATAAAGGTTTCCTCTAGGTACACAATATTATTAGGTACCCCACTTGACAAGAGAAATTTAATATAAGGGATACTCAAAAACTCTCTGGAAAACTACGTCCGCTATTTATATGTTGCCGTCACGATAAAATATAAAACAAAAGAGGAGAATATTATGAAACTCATCAATCAATTTTAGGGAGGTCTGAAAAAGACATTTATTACAGGGCCCACCTGGCGCAGCTGGGCAGCCAGGTCCGGTGGGGCCAAAAGGTGAAAAAGGCGACCCTGGTACCACTCCAGCCGACCTTGACAAGGTAACGTTTTGTACTCTAAGGACAGTGAGGCAAATTTTTCGTAACTTTATATACGAATAACGTTAAAAAAAATGTTAACTTCGCTAATGATGCGATAAGATGTCTTAAAGAGATCTATTAAATAATTTCTAAGTTGTACACCCAATCTTAAACACAAATACGATAATAATATAATATTAAATATGAACACTATTTTCAGTCATTACTGAATATAATTTATATCTATCAACAATCAATATTTATCTAACTTGTTGCGTAATGGCAAACGTCTAATTTCTCCTTAATATGCATAATAAATACATATATTCAACAACTTCTCATGGATGTTTGGTAACAGCTTTACCATTACAATCAAACTACATTTTATAGGTTCGAAAATTAGTAGTAAAGATTTCAATCTCCGTTTTACTATTTGTCTTTGCTGATAATGTTGTCCATTCCAATATATTCGCCATGAACAAAATTTAACCTGCTTTCCTATAGATTAAAGGGGACAAAGGGGACAGAGGCTTCGACGGGTCCCCAGGTGTGCCGGGAAAAGAAGGGCCGAGAGGTCCACCGGGTACACCGGGAACCCCAGCCAGCAATGTACAGTATTTACCTGTTCCTGGCCCTCCGGGGCCGCCGGGCCCCCCTGGTGCCCCGGGAGGTCCGTTCAACGAAGTACCGATCGACACATTGACCGATAGTCCTGGGATTAATCGACACGAGCCCGGCACAGGTGGGTCATTAACTGAATTATTTACTTCTAATTTGTTTCCGATTGTTCATTCATGATCAGTGGATGTATATTTTGATTCAGATGTCTTAATTTTTTTAGGTGAACATAAATAAAAAAGATAATATCAGCTTAATTCGTATATATATGATTCTGTTAACTTAACAATTGCTTGTAATATCAACTCCACAAAATCCACAATAAAGTAATAATGTGTACGTCAATATGAATTATATGAAACAAACCGTACAAAAATTTCATCAAATCAAATCAACAAACTAATGTGTTTTATGTCCAAAATTTTAATACATTCAAATAGCCTACTTAAAAAGTGATGAATCGGATTAAGTCTATTTGCTTATAATCAGTATTCACTCCGATCTTTATTCGATTTGAATTTCCTTCTGGCGATCTCTTTGAAAGCTTTTCAGAAAACGATAGTAAATAAAAGGTGTGAATTGGATATTGAATTCAAATTTGAATTACATTAATACTTACTTATATATATGTGGTAACTCCATACATCGGTACCGAACTGCTTGGTTTAATTAAATTATATAAATTATATCAGGCTTAAATTACGTATGTTCTATCGGTATAGCCCAAAAAAAATACAAGAAATATTTAATATCAAATCTACCTTCCTTTTTTACAACAAAGTCAACAATGATTGCAACAAAGTACTGTACGTGTATTTTAATAGCTATTTCATTAACAGGAAAGCAGCGCGATCCATTACAGATATTAAGAAGCTTGAACCATTTCATGCAATATCGACAGGACCAATACGGTATGTAATAATAAACTCGGCTACATTTAATAGGGTTTTAAAATAAGTTATATCATAGCAGTGTTTGAATTATGGGTATAATAACATATGACAAAGCAAATTAAAACTTACTAAAGTAGAATAAGGTCTAAGAACATTCTAAAGAAATTAACTTTTGTTATTCCACGTGGAGACTTATGAATTTAAATATAATTCAATAATCTTAATGTTGTATTAAAAGAAGTGTTTTTTGTAGGTTATCGTGACCCATTGGATCCAATGGGCGTCGATAATACGGAATTCGAAGACGATGATGATGTGCGAGCTATAGTCGGAACTATTTTGTTCAAAACGACAGATTCATTAATACGGGTGAGATTTTAATAACGAAGCCTAACACTTAATCGTAATAACATCGCAAATAATAACAAAGCCAATGTTTTAAAACACCTGCAAATTCTCTTTTTAACCGACGTCAAAAAGGAGGAGGTACTCAATTCGTCTATATTTTTTATGACATAAACTTCAACATGTTTCTGCCAAGTACGAATATGATTTAAAACTGCTATTTGTAGAACAAACAGGCGAATCGGCGAATGGAGTGGCGATTTAATTTTTTTGTTTCAATTCGTTACGCGATTCAAAAGGATTTTGCCTTTGAGATACTCAAAAGCCGCGTCAGTTACCTACATTTAGATACTACCTATCTTAAAAGCTACATAAATATACCGCTTTAATAAGTTACATATGATAATTTTTGAATATACCAATAATTAATTTTTTAACTGAACAGTTTTCGTTAATACATGTAGCAAGATGTATGACAGGCAGTTCCAATATATACTATGGATAGGACCTAGATATATGCAGTATTTACAGTGCCTAAATACTGCATATATCTAGGTCCTATCCATAGTATATATTATATTAGCAAAATCGATATATATTATAAGAGAGGCACTACACCATATGAGTCGCATATCTTCATCCAGACGCAATTAAGTCGTAAACCAAGAAACGATTGAAAATCATATAAATATATGGTAGGCGTATTGTTTCGCGATATTAATCGTGTACTGTTTGGCTCAGTTGGGAACGAATTGCCCGCGGGGCACGCTGGCGTACATTATACAGGAACAAGCCCTGCTCGTTCGCGTCAACAATGGCTGGCAGTACGTAGCTGTGAGTATAACATGATTGAAATTTTATAAATAGCTCTATATAACGTGCGTTTATGTCCCCAATGTAAGCCGAAAATGAACGGTTTTGAATACATTTTTGTGTTGTATGTAGAATTTCCTTTCATTGTATATACCTATATCATTTAAATGTAATATGTCATTGGATCTATCTTAAAGTTGGATACGTCTTAAATAACTAATGTAGCGTAGGATATAAGTTTGATGGCCTTTGATGTTTAAGATTTTGAATAATTAAATTTCTTAGAGATAACAGTAAAATAATAATAATACGGGATCTTATGTCAGTGAACTAGATAATACCATAACATATTGTAATTTGTGATTTTTAGTTAACTACTAAAATGTTGGTGGTTTATGTGGTTTTAATTTATAGTGAATTTTCAATTGAGAGAGGCGTATTTTAGCACACAATTTTAACTGAAATAACTGTGTTATTAACGATGTAAGCTTTCTTACCAGTGCAATAATTATGAAGGAGAATGCTTGTTATATTAATGGAGGTTATCAATGTTAGGTATATACTTAAAACCTACTTTTATTAAAACCTTAAAATATTGTTTGTCGTCTAGCAAAATTTTTTATGTAGGTATTACACTGTTACAATAACGAAAAAAAACAATCAGAAATTGTTTATCTGTAATATTTATATTGAGTTCTGTTTTTCATTTGTCATTTTATTATTTAACCCGAATTCTATACTCATACGTATATGTGCACATGAATTTTAACTGACTTAGGTCTAAGCCCAACGGGTTGAAGTAAGTTCCGTTTAAATAAATGGATGGCCGGAAAAAAGGACGATATTCCCAAAAGGACCCGAAGTGGATGTTTTTTTCGCCTTCAGGAATAAGATTACCTTAAATCGGAGCTGAAATATATCCAATTGTAGCTGTCACATTTATTTCCGTCATCTAAGGACCTTAGGAACTCTTGGGTCAGTTCGGTGAGAAATATACCACTAATATTATAGTCCATCAGTTTTATCGGGGTTTTTAATCAGCTATTTGCGCTATTCAGTACAAAACTCGTACAGCTATTGATTATAGGAAACTCATTTAAAGACTATGACACTGACTAGCGACGGCTTTATTGAAATACATACAGAGAAAGTTTTATTTACATTTAAACGAGTGTTTCTTTGCTTCGTCCTGAAAGCTGAACTCCGAAGCTGTGAAGCGAATTGAAGTTAAAATAGACTTTCCATACAATAACATATTGTAGTTGTTATGTAAAATTTGGTGTTCGCAATCCGTACATTCCTTTGACGCGCAATTTTAATTAAAATATCATAGTGATACCTGCCATGGTCCTTACACGTAATATTTCTAAGCAAAACTCTAACTTAGTGTAAAATATACTTAAATAGAGTAATAAATAAGCTGAGTTAAGTATCGCATTTATCTGCACTTTATTAGCAAAGACTTGATCTCTCTGTCAGTGAAATAGACTACCACTTGACTAAGATTACAATTAACTCCATATAATGCTTTGCTGTGCTGACCTAAAGGCCAGGTCTGCTAATAAACACTTATGTACGGGTACCTGAAACAGTTTTAATATACGAATTTTAATAAATAGTTCGCATTTCATTCTAAGCAATATACACAATGGACAATACAAAACTATGATCATTAATTAATTTACTAACATCATGCCAATAGAAACACAGTTTATTTGACTTAAAACGTTTACACATCGTAGGTACACTACAACTAACACCGTTATTAAAATTTTATTTAGGTTAAAAGCCGAGTTGAAAAAAATTGTAATTTAATGGCCCTCAACGGATCTAATTATACAGAACACAATGGAAAGTGAATATGAGTGCATGACACAAATACAGTACAAAATCACTGCCGCGAAATGAATATGACGTGTAGACATGCAATCGGAAGTGGTTTTAAATTAGTGTGAATCTGGTATACGAGTATAATTCCTTTATGATACCAATTTTAATGCGATTGCATATTTTTATTCATCTTTATACTTCTCTAAATATACTAGTATTTGGATTAATAGCTTAGTGATATAGAATTGATCCTCCAACTTCGTCACTCTAGGGGTCTAATTCTTCTTAAGAAGCTCCATCTTTACCATGGTAGACCTATTTTCTAATCAAATGTCCCTTGATGTGGCGTTTAAGGAAAGATCGTTAAGAAACTTGTAGTCTTACGTTATAAGTAATTATCTGGAGGGTTTGTTACTTGGCGGACTTAGTAGACTAAATTTGATCCTTCGCTATTTAAGGCCTCCTTCATTTACCTTATATTTAGCAGTGACATTAGATTTGTTGGACAGATGGGGTCACTGCTAGCTATCCACACGCCACCTGGCAACCTTCCAACACGTACTTCACTGCAAAATATCCTGGAGACTTCCAGTCTTGTTCATCACAAGAATCCAGCTGGGGAAGGACCTGTGGTAACATACCTATATATTATATATACATAAATATCGACGTTAGTTGAACAAAATTGGAGCGGAGAAAGATTACATCACCCGACTCCGTGATGAGATATCGAGAAGTGGTAAGATGCGACTAAGTCCGGCTTTGGCTGATCGCGGTATGGCGCAGCCTACTTACGTACGGGCTGCCTACGGGCAGCAGTGTCCAGCAGTAGTCCAGCAACAGACTTAGACTGATGATGATAAACTATTGATGACTTCATGTACGTCATGGTACAGTCCACGGTATTATATATACTTATAATTTAATTCCAAATACTTCATGTGACGTTTTACTATAAGTTTTTATAGTTCTGTCAATTATTATTACTGTAATTTTGGTTAGAGAGATAATATCCGGATGTAAATGTATATTCAGTGCAAGCCTCATGTGCTGCTCCAGATAGCGACTGCCATTTCGATATGTTTACATTGCGAGAGCAAGAGTGATCTTGTATTTTGTCCAGGTATTGATTTGAAGGTGGTATAATTGTGAGAATTTTGACTAGTTGCGCTTGGCGGCGCTGAACGAGCCGCACACGGGAGACATGCACGGCGTGAGCAGCACGAACTACGAGTGCCACAGACAGGCGCAGCGCGCCGGCCTCAAAGGCACTTTCCGCGCCTTTATATCATCCAGGTAAAATTTATGCATCTGTCGATGTGAAAGCTCTTTCCTGGCGAACTTTTAACCGTATTCAGCGCGGATGTAGTGAATTGCGGAGAATATATGGACTTTAGCAGCGTAAATCATTTTTGAAATGTTTTCAGAAATTTTAAAAAGATTACCGTCTATTTTATGATAATAACGAAGGAGTTCAACATTAACTTCGCAGCTTATATTCACCGATTTGCTCGTTTCAATTTAATAACGAACTTTTCATATTGCATTTCATTGTAAATATTTTACTGAGACAATATTTTACTGAGAACTGAGACAAAGTAATGAATTTAAGGAAAAGTGTCTAGTTAAATATTTCTGTACTATAGCACTACACATAACAAAATAATTTCAACAACTAAAATCAAGATGAATAACTATTTATAACAAATTCTAAATATAATCATTATAATATCGTCCACATTTATTTGTATAGATAGGTACTTACAAAAAATTTCAGTTACCGAATCATTTCTTCATTCTGTCGTTTTATGCTCGAAATTGTTTTCATCAGGGTTCAAACGATAGATTCGATAGTGAGCTGGGTAGATCGCGATATTCCAGTGGTTAACACCCGAGATGATGTCCTATTCAACTCTTGGGGCGAAATGTTCGACGGCTCTGGGGCACTCTTCGCACACGCGCCGAGGATCTTTAGCTTCAACGGGAAAAATGTCCTTGTGGATCCCGCCTGGTGAGTAACAATAACGCAAAAATATGTTTAATAGACGATACACTTCGTTGCAATACCAATTTAAATAGTTCAATATTATGAATATTGAGAATACTTCGTTTTTATTATCATATTAGAGCACAGGTTTACTGCTACGAGTAGATAAATTCGTCTCTCAGACATCACCATGTTTCAACTGAACGTCGTCTGTACTTTGGATCAATGCCAGGCCTATACAAATAGTTTAAACTTTCCAACAAATCGTAAAGCATTTTAATTGATCGTTACAATGACGATTTTAGTGGTTATGGTATATCTTATATAATCATAATATAATATGTAGCAGTACATAATATTATATTATGTACTACTAATTATGTAGTATTATTACCTGTTCATTTATTTGAACAGGTAATAAGCGCAGTAATTAGGCTTATTGTAATATTGTTTTTAAAAAAATATTGCGAGCCAAGCCACCAACAACGGGAATTTTAAACAGCAACAGTACTCCACCCTAAAACACTATACTTAATTATTCTCACGGTACCAAGAAACGGAATGAAACAAACAATGGAACGGTGAATAGATTTGAAATATTACCCTATTTCTTTTCCGCAACATCCCCGTGGACTGCAGTGGACGGAACTTTTAATTCATTAATATTTCAAACGTGACGCAGTCGCAATTGGTCCGGCAATTCATTTCACGGCTACTTTTCTCGTCGGATATCTACATAAATTATTATTCAGGATACAAAAAATATTTTAATCCTTTACATGTTTACATGAAACATGAACGTCTTCTTCAAAGTGTTTAAAAATAGTCGAAACTGAGGGGTTGTTTAAATGATTATTTTATCAAATTTCCTTCAAACAGGCCAACAAAAGCAATATGGCATGGAACAAGCCCGAATGGTGAACCGGCAATGGATGCGTATTGCGATGCTTGGCACAGCAGCAACCCGGACAAATTTGGTTTGGCGTCATCGTTGAGTTCCAACAAACTATTGGATCAGGAAACGTGAGTCCTATTGAAGTAACCGATACAACTGGTTATATATATAGACGTAGAGTAGCATTAACGTTAGAAGTAAATAAGAAGCCATGCTCATCAGAATAATATTATTGTGACATATGAGTTGTCTCGCAGTTAACTGTAATCTTTTATTTTACAACGGCAATGAACTGTTACAAATATATAAACGTTTATAGAAATTCAATTCGGTAATATACATATGTAATTTGTACAAATTTTTTGACTAAGGGACCATAAACAATAGGGTATTTTTCATAATGACTTATGCTAGTTCATTATTTTCTAAACACTTTCAATAAGTTCCATATTATTGCGTTAGAAGCTAGGGTGTACTGAAGTGTCCGAAGCGTTATAAGAATTGTAACCGAAAAATGTATACAAAGGGTTCATTTTCCGTATTCTGTCTCCGGGGGGTGCTAAAATCAGAGTATGTCCCGAGTTACCATGTAACTAGGTCGAGGGATACCGCCTCGAACGTCTTTACATTTATATGAATACGTGCGCATAATTGACGATCTGAACGAATTCGTTTGATAAGCAACTGCTTCGTATTTCATGAATATAATCTTGAATTTCTAAATAAAATATACATTGTAGCACATTATACTTAAATGCTTGGCTACATAGTGCGATCTGAATATGATTAGTACAAGAAAAATATTTAATATCAGTCCAATATTTCGTGCCTTGTTTGATTAATTTAGTATTCGAATCAAAAAGTTATTAGCGATATGTCTCCTTAACTTGACTATTGGAATCCAATATATCTTTGCAAGGACGCATTCGGTTTAGCAATGTTTAGTAAAATACATCACAGACGGACGCGTAAAGCAAATTTAGTTTTTATAGTCGCAATATAACTCGAGAATTAGGTACTTACAAAATGTTTAATTGTTTTGTATTAATGATGAAAAAATAAATTAAGACCCATTTCATGAATCCAACTTCAGTATTCACAAACCTTACTTTTTGTATTCAACACAAGGAGGTGGGGAACATTTCTTCAATATTTTTTTAGTTTCTAACACAATATTAAGCTAATTGTGTGTTACAGGTACAAATGCAGCTCGAGGCTAATAGTTCTGTGCGTGGAAGCGACTCCAATTGACACAGTTAGAAGAAAAAAACGATCCAAGTAAGTTTATTATTACGCTAATATCACGCCCGGTACCATACGGGATAGGCAGAGGGCACCAAGTTCTAATACCTCCATCCTGTCAGACCTGGGTTATTTTCAACACTTATCATTCTTCAGACAAACAGGTCAGATTCAGAGATTTCTAAGTCACTCATCAGCCAGCAGTATCTATCCTATTTAGTGAAGATTTCAAGATCCACATCACTTGCACCCATCTGTGTATTGTATGGCTGTGTTGTCATTATTTCATTTGACAATGTAACATGCCCTTCATTTGTCATATAAAATGTTTTTGATAGGTGTCCTTGATACTCTGTAAGTGTTTACAAATTCAATTTTTCTAATTGAAGCTTTCTGTCTTTCTTACAAATAAAACTGGCTGTTATGGTAACTTAATAGAAGGAGTAATTTTTTTACAGTTATGTTCTATATATAACTCTGAGCAAAACACGAAACATTGAAATTAGTAACCAAAGGAAAGCTTTTAACAAAATAAACTGACAAAACTTCATAAATTCAATCAACAATATTTAATCTTCTTTCACAAATAGCATTAGAAAATGTTGTTTACAAATTCGTGTCACCTAAAAAACCCTATGAATATCATATTACAATATATCAAATAATAACAATACAATTTTCAGTTTATTCATTATTCCCCGAGAAGTTGACTTACGATTGATATGAAAAGTGATTGACGTAATATGATATTGCGATTCCGTCATCTTAAGGAAATGATATTTCAATTTTTTTCCTCGAACAAGCACAAGTTATTCCTTTGTTCCAATGGCATTATTCATTTCGTATGAAATAACGTTTGAAATTACTTTGTGCCGACAGGTTGCGCGCGACCGACAAATTACATTTCCCGAAACACGTCGAAGACCAACAGAATACCACTAGAGAGAAATGATATGACGTATTCAGTTGAAACTATAATTTTTTTTATAAGTAATAGGAAATTTGTGAAGACTGTAAATAAAATAAAACTTAGGACGTCTCGATTCAAAATTCCGGTGGAACATGTCGACAATATAACAATTAACCTTGATATGAACGAGATCGGTTTTCAACGGTGTGTTTGTGAAATTGGGGCAATGGCATTCCAACAGCATTACTCGATTTTATTCGATTTCGTTCGCTACGGTACGTGTATATACTTATTTCTTTATTCATGTGTAATATGATGATATACTATGCAAGACCTTCCAGAGTCCGGCCTAGGATTGTTAAACTTACATCTCGAACAAGAATAACCTTCAGTTTTACTTTTACATTACAAGTAAGGTGGTTGAAACTAAGCATGTGCAGTTGTTGAAATTAAGCGTGTAAAGTTGTTGAAACTAAGCGTGTAAAGTTGAGACTGAGCCTGTAAAGTTGTTGAGACTAATATGTAAAAATTTTGAAACTAAATATGTAAAGTTCTCGAGACCAAACATAATGTTATCTACCTTACATGGTAAGTTTGACCTGTATGTTTCACTACAGAATTCTGAATTATATCCGCAAATATAAAACATTGGCGGTGATTTTTCTTGATTCCCGCGATTGAGTTTCATTTCAAGTATACAATAAAGTATACAAATATCACCTTTAAATTGGACAGTAGAGTAGAGTTATCTAAAAAAAATCACATCTATGGTGTTGTTACCATTGTTAAAAAAGAATTCTTATCATTGTGGATCAAATAATTTCAAGTCTATATAGAAGGTAATAGAGTCCTATGTTGGATACCACATAGTTTACGTATAATAATACGATTTATATAGATTCTTTTTCACTAATGAATAATATCCAAATTGTTCCTTCGTTCTTGATGTAGTAACAATTTGAAAATTCTAATTGACTGTCTTATTCATCGGAGGATTTGGGTCTTTATACATTTCTGGAGTCCGAAAGAAACTTTAGCCCTAGCACCGAAACTTTATAACTTACTTATCGTTTAGAAATACAGCCCTAAGGCTTGTTAAGTTAAGTTGTTAAGTTTGTCTCCGAATATAATAAGTATAATGGCATTAAAGTATGTTTAATATTATTCTTTGATACTTTCATGAGAAATATTCCATTGATTACTTGTTACAAAGAGATACGAAACAATTTCCAAGACATCCTGCAGATAATAATACTATTTGGTTAACCATATGAGGTTTAAGTAAATAACATAAACTAAATATCGTGTTATATGAGGTTACAATGTAAACATTTTTAGTTAATGTCAATAGAAGACTATAAGTTTTTGCGCGATCCGTAGTAGGTAGAGTGGTGCTAGAGAGGAGCTAGAGAAGAGCTGGAGAGGAGCTAGAGAGGTGTATAGAGAGGAGCGAACAAAACCAACCTTAACACTATGCTTCCAAACGTCTATCTATATTTTCTTGTGGGGTGCCGGTAGGACTGACTTAAATAATATCGCTTACCGCCGGCGATGTTTAGAAATTCCTTACTAATTTTGTAATCAGTTCCCATGTGTCATTTCTGTCCCTCTATTTTTTCGAAATTGTGGGCTTATATATATGTAAATAAGTATAAGATTTGCGTAAAAGATTCGTGCCACCGGCACTTACTCGATAGTTTTCGGATGGCATCACAGTGGGGCCACCGGACAACATACGAAGGGTTAATAATTGCTAATAAATAGTTCAGCCTAAACCATGCGTTATATACTTAAAATTTTTCGTTTTAGTTTTTATACATTAATACAAGTAAATTTTTTAATAACATTATACTATACTGTCACGCAGAATCCCTTACGAGGTAGGCAGAGGGTATTTTTTGTAACGGTGTTCTTTAATTTAAAAATAAATATGTAAGTAAAGGCTAGGTTCATTGTCATTTCAAGAATTCTGGTAATTATGTATATATTGTTTTTTTTTATATGGAAAGAAGTATCGCATTAAAATGCAATTATTTCATAAGCTATCCATTCATAGTGGATATTTTATTTAATTTTACCGCGACACTGTTGATAAACCGATCTTGGTTCATAATGATAAAAATTGAATTGTAAAATCGTTTGTATATACATACATAGGTGGCTTTTACATTTTTTATCAGATCTTAGATCAGTTACACACGATAGACTTTTTATAAGATATGAGATTATAATATGTACTAAAAACACCTTGGAAGGAAGAATCGTTAAAAGCAATTGTAACTTAAAATCATTAAACTTATTGTCTTGTGTGGTGGTTCTTTACAGTTGACATAAAAAGTCTCCCGTGTGTAAAAATCCTAAACTACAAAATTGTGTATAGATAGATACATAACAATTAATTAAATACGAGTGTAAATATAATTCTGGTTAGTATAATTCTTTGGGATACTACTGCCATTTTTCGTAGTTCTTCATTTATGAGATCTTGTCTAATAACAGTCGTAAAATAACATACGCAATGGGAAAAGCTATATAAATCAGAAAAATATACAGGTTCATCATTGGATACTGAATTTATGATTAAAAGATTGTAAAGCATATTAAAATAATTTCAAATTATTCGTTGTTACTTTTCATATAAATAAATTTGTATCACCAATAATCTGCATAGATATAATCGTATTACTAAAACTCAAAAGCATAACAGCGTAAGTGTTAGCTATTATTATTCAAGCACAAATTATGAAGGCCCGATGACCAATTTCATTGTAGATAAGAGAAAATTGTATAATTAAATCCAAGTCTTCTATTCATGTAGGGATTTCACTTACAATATTATGCTTTTGAGGCAGAACTGTTGTATGAATTTCAGTAATTACATATATGTACAATAAAGATATTAATAAGTTATGGTAACTAAGAGCCTAATTTTTTCATCGAACAGTAAACAAATTTAATTTTATTTCAAACCAGCGTTTTACCCCTTCATTAAACTGTGATAATATGTTTGTTGCTCGAAAAAAAATTAGTTTTAAGATTATTTAATTTTAGCTAACGTCCCTAAAACGTTCCCTATTAAAAATTTTGTTTACGCAATGTACAATATCTTCGCTGTAATAGATGGTACGAAACTTGTAATTGTTCAGTATAAGATAAAATGCTAGGCGAAGTTTATTGTACTAAATAAGTACAAGTTGTTTTGAAAATAAAGAACAAAATGTTTTTTAAACAATTGTTTTATTTCTTATATCCTTATTTTCCTAGTGCTTCTTCAACTAGTAAATGTCGGCAGTAAGCTTCGTATAATTTCGTATATACTTTCCCAGTAAGTTTCGTATACATGTATTTCCCTCGGTCTTTCGCTAGGTTTCAAAGAGAAGCGATTGAAACAGTTGGAATTTCGTATCTTGTTCAGGTAAAATTAGCGAAATTGATATTTTTTTTACCAATGCCTTCCATGTCACATTGTCCGCGGAGAATTACCAGCATTGCGCTATTACAGTGAAAATAGAGATTTTGCAATTTATTAAAATAAAAAAAAATATTTTGTGCACATACATGCGGATTATTAAACATTCTATTTATCTGATATGTTTTCATTATTTATGCTTATAATTAATTTCTATTATAAGTTATTTTTTAAGAAGCCTAACAGCTATGAAATTGTCAAACTTTAATTACAAGAAAACAAATTAATTTTCAAGCCCTCGCTTACGGCTAGTAAATCCTGCGGTTAAGAGTTTGTAGCGAGTATATTAAATACACCTCTAAATTACTATTTAAAAACTCTTAAGCCACCAGACGATAGTTATAAGATTTTAAGAGTTAGGATACACTTTAAATTCATTTAGCTTCAAAACGTCTAGCTCGTAAATCAATACGTATATCTTTCTACTGATTTCCTTGCCATTACTTTTATCTTTTCGCATTTTGAACAATCACAACATAATGAAAATATTATAAAGATAAACTAGAACTAATTTATGAGTATTTTAGTAGTATGCAGATGTAGTAGTAAGCAGAGATAGCCTAGTGGTTTGAAACTCAGCCTCTAGCTCCCGTAGCCCGGGT
>DWTO01000359.1:0-22266 GCA_018244755.1 Jemadia pseudognetus
AGTCGTTAATCTCCTGCGGTAATCAATTCTAATTTAAGCAAATACTTGAGGTCTGACGTGTCTTATAACATTTAATCCATGCTGACTGTGTGTACAGTCTATAATAAATAAACTCTATTAATTATGTAGATACAGTAGGAGTATTTATATGTGTTCTACACAACTAGTATTTATATATGTTTATGTTCAAATAAACGTAAATAAAACTACTGTCGTTTTAATGCAGATGGCATAGCAACAGGACAGTTGGCCGAGTGACTCACTCTGACATGCGCTTGGAACTCAATTTTATAGCCAACCAAGAGCGCAGTTTAAACTAAAAACTAATAAATCTACTGGAAGTAGTATAAACGTTAGGGAGGATATTGAGTTACAAGTTGTCAATTCAACGTTACCTAATCAGTGATTAAGCCCGGTAATTCGTTTAGCGGTTGACGAACTATTAGCTGATTTTATTACTGTTGTATCATCAGCCATTTCCGTTCGGGTTTGCCGGTAAAGGAACTACCAAGTGATTTTGCACACATGTACTTTACACGAAAAGTAAATTGATACATTTAAAAAAATATATTGACCGACACAGAAATAGCATCACGTAACATCACGCCTGTAATCCCCGAAGAGGTAGGCAGAGAAGTGTAGCACACTCCCACGTTTCATTGGGAACATATCTAGATTCCGAGCAATTACTAGAAAATCTAATTGTAAGTTAGAAAAGTTCAATAGTGCTAGAATAGGATAATAGGATTTGAACCCAGGACCTCCCGATCAGCAGTCGCGCTTGCAATCAACACGACCAACGGGGCAGTCAATAGCAATAATGCAATATTCAACAGTTATAGCAATAATGTATTAGATTATAATTGTGTTCCTAAGTACTTTGCTTTGAAGTAATGTCTAATTAAAACTATTAATAAAAAACCTAAATTGTAATTATTGATAGTGTAACCTTTAATAATGTCTCGCCTGATTTAACGAGTTATATATATGCGATTATAATCGTCTGTTGTTTGTCGGAATCCGTCGGAGTCTGTCGGAGTTTGTCGTCCGCGACGTGTAGAGGCGGTGCCGGCAGACGCTTGACCGGGTGACTCAGAGCGCGCGGCGTGCCGCTAGTCGGACCGCCACTATAAATACGTTGCAGTTGGCATTTAGACGCTCTCGATCTACGATCCCGAAACGCATTCTACACGTTTATGTCATGTATATTACGTGGCCCAATTTACAGCCTATTTAAATCGAAACTACATAAACAATCTTGCACTGGACATTTCATATTAAATTTGTGTAATGAACAATATTATGTTGCGACGATTAACACGTGGCCACCTGATTCCAAATTACGCAGAGCTGGGTAGTACTTAATGATATTATATAAGTATAATAAATAACATACTACATACTGGGAGTTCTTTGACCTTTTTGATCCTACGTCTTATAAGCGCTATTACTCATCTCGAGTCTTAGGTTTGATGCTGAAGTCGGGTACTACTGGGCATTTCTAATTTGAAATTCCTATTAGAGGCTCGGAGTCTGGATTTGTGCCCAGTGTATAGCAATAAGTTTATCCCTTATTCCATACTGGGACGTAAACGTAACTGCTAAAAAGTGTATTACATTCCTCTGCCTGCCTTTTCGGGAATTATAGGCGCGATGTTACTTTTTGTGTTATGGTTATCTGTATTACACAATATTTATGTTGTGTACCTGTAGTAGTAATTAGATATAACTAATTAATAAATCGAACATAACATGGTAGGGTCACCGATTAACCCAATTTGTGGCAATTAGATTGGATAATATTCAAAGTGAATCACTTAGCGCTTCGCGGGAAAGCTGCCCATTTCGTTTGCAATAAAGTTAATAAATGCTTTTAATTTCGACACGAATTGATGTACAAGTGAGTGTTTTCTAGACTTTTGGGTCAGGCACAGTCGAATCGTGTTTTTAAACACATCGCCTGTCAAAACACAGTGCGACTAGTGGTAATATTGTAATTAGCATGCATAACTTTCGGCCAGTAAGAGAAAGCAACGTACGAAGTCCTTTTTTTATAACTCCTAAAAAGGAAAAAGTAACAATAATTGGATTCTGAGTCGAGCAAATGGCGGTCAATTAAGCTGGTTTACGAAATTGAAGCAATATAATAAGAATCGTGCATTTTCAGTAGAAGTTATTCACGAGTATTCCGTTTCACTGTCGTTATATGGAAATTATTGTTTTTTGTTTATGTATTAACCTTGCTATTTCTAATATAATGTAACAAAAAACATTGCACTTTTCTGATCAATAGTTCTATGTTATACGAAATGTCATTGACCTCGTCTGTTGTTAAAAATTCCTAAACTATATTTGAATGCTTTTACGAAATATTTTTTTGTCACAAATTTTTCCACATAATCAAGTTACATTTTTACCATTTTTGTCACGTAAGTCTGGAAATTTGAATAAACGACCGTCCAATTACGGCGTAGCGTGGAGAGGCTGACGGGCGGGATCGTGTCTCTGATCACCTCGAGCGATGCTCTTAATTAACATTTAGCTTTTGCTACCGTATTCGTTCAACAGACATGTCGGTTGAATTCCCTTGTTTCCCGCGTCCCGTTATAGCCCTCGTTACGCCACACCAGTTTGTTTCGCGAAATAATTTGATGAAGCTCGGATATGGATCACGTTTTGTCACGCGAACTCGGCTCATACGCGGGTGCCATTGTGCTTGTATCTTCCGCATCACGGTCGTGAGATGCACATACTTTCACCTAGATTACTAGAATTGCTGGTACAAGAAATGTAAAGGAGCCTTCGAAAGTATACAGAGTATTCGACGGCGACCGTGATAATAACATTTGCTTTATAATGTCAACATGTTCATTCACAGTCAAATATTGTTTTAATCTAGAATTCGATTTGCTATATTCAAGTACATAAACGATTTTTTTTTATTGTGAAGAGTTGGATTTCTCTTTGTTACGACATTGCTTAGCCCAGATTTGTGCGTCAAAGCGTGATCCGGTCGGGTTATGCATAATTTTCCAGCGGATCACCTTGAACGCTTTGTTATCAGTGTCGCAGTGAAAGTGCTTATTAATTTAATTGGCCGGTCCGTTCACGTTGACGTGTTACTTTGCATATATTGATAAGGGACAAGTTTTTCGACACTGCACGACAATATATCACGTTACATAGCTTTTGAGAAGGTCGTTCGCCTAATCTCTCTATTGTTTCGCTAGACGCGGCCGGCGTAGGTATTATATGTAATTACGAAATTCAAATAGCTAAGAATAGCAAACTTTATTAACATGAATTACTGTGGCTTTATTCGCAACATTGTTTATTTAAGTAATCTATTTAAATAGATCGGGGATTTCTTGCTTTAATTTGAAATAGTGATGACTCTATCAAAATGATTTTTTTAAGTTTACCAGTCTTATTCTTTTGTTGTGAGATTGACTATTTACATTTAATTAATCACCGATCGTCTAATAGTAAGTCCTTCATCATCCGTTTCCAGTCTCCTATGACAGCAGGTAAAACATTTTCTAATGTTAACGTTCTTTAAATAACTTGAAAATGTCAACGATGAACGGAAGGATTTTTTAAACGATATAAAATTTTAGCATTTTGCGGTTGCTATACCGGGACAAAACATTATCTAATTATACTGAGAGTCTACTACTTGAGAATAAATTGAAAATACACAGCTGACCTCTTTCCAAAAGGTGCAGGAACTTTTTATAAGATTTTGTTTTTTTTTTCATACCCATATAATGAATACATCAACATAGGTACTAGTGTATCTGTCAAAATTGATTTTAAATTTTTTGTTTCTATACATATTTTATTGCTACAATTTAATTAATCAAATTTAAAGTGCATTATTTCAAAAGTACCGATGTACTCAATAATAATATTGAAACAGCAGATTGGAATCTTTCGCATGTTATTTTTATTTTTGCTTATAATTATGACAGATAAATTTTTCGCAATACAATACACGTGCATCATACTATCATGCATATCCTGTTGTTGCAAATAAATCTTTGTTTCCTCGTGAAATTAATTTTTAATTTAACGTAAAGTTCGTGTAAAAATTACACTAGTTAATCATGAAACTGATGACCAGACGTTTTCGGCGTCTGTTTTATTGTGGTAATTTTTTGTTCATGTTTTGGTTATTTTTGGAACTCACTTTGCACGTACAATACTTTCACAAAAGATTAATTTTCAGACCCAAGAATGAATATCAGCTCACAGTTCCAACCTTGAAAAGGGTCAAGGGCTAAAAGTGGAGAGCAGATGTGTACTGTATGTAAATGTATTGTAGTGGTGAAACAAATTCTAATGGGCTGCAAAATAAAAATCCCGAAGAGATCGTAAAGCAGAAACTCCGGTGTACATATAAAATAACAAGTTTATCGATTTGTCACGAGTTCGTATATTTCATGTGCTAGCAGGTCCATAAAATGAGCATGGCTGATGAGATGCGTCGCAAAGATATCATCTCGGAAACTATTTACTGTTTTATGACCCATCATATTTCTTTGAAGTAATATATCCTTACTAGCAATCGGCCTGCATTACACTATTTTCCCAACTCAATATATCCCTGTGTCACTTACTGTCTGAGTCGCAATAACTGTCAGTAAACATTAACTTTCCGATAAGGTTCGGTAATGTTTACTGTATGTATTACATTGAAGAGTTTATATATATTAATGTTTATAATTATTACACGTATGCTACATACGAGTTACTATCGTAATTGGGAAGAGGATTTCAAAGAAAAGATAAGCATCGCACAATACAATGAACAAGAGTTATAGTATAATCGTGGAAAGTCAAAACGCAATTTGTAATCTTTGTCCATAACAAAGTTCGGTACCGGTTGGTTTGATTGGATATTCGACGGCAATTCGACCGTTAGTGTTAATATAACAGCCCTTTGTCTGCTTTCCCTCTAATTGAAGCTTGTACTTATAAATTTATTCAGCAATACAACTTTTGTAACACCTAGCACCGATTAGCTGCTAATTGCTGCTTTCACTGTGTTGCAACTGTGCTGTCTTGCTGCTATGTGTTTTATCGGACGAGATAGTGTGAGGCGTGGAGGTAATCAGGACTAAGCTTTCTACGCGATTATATTTTGTATCGCCACTTACTGTACCGCGATTAAGCGGCTTAATGAGTAGGATTGTACCTACATTTGTATTGCTCTATGTCCGTTCTTAGTTATCGAAGTGTAGGCGTTAATCAGGTTTGCACGCAGACCAGTTCATCAGACGGGCAGGCAGACGATTTCACATCAGAATTGATCAATGTCGCCCGTGTTTATCTACATGCAATTTCAAATTGACCCTGAGGTGGGCTATGAATTATTTAAAAGAATGTTACTACTCTCAAAGCCCAAGTTGAAAGGCTTTATATCTTTGCCTACATGCAAATGAAGTTGTTTAAGACACATGCATGGTTCTGGTTGCATGACAGAAAACCTTAGTTTATTACATACAGTGTTCACTTTAAAAAGGACATATGTACACACATATAACTGTATTTATATAGACAAATTTATATGTATTTATGATTTTCATTATATTAAAGAACCAAATAAATAAAATTAGGCAAGGAACACGATATTACAGGTGATGGACACGTAAAAATATATAAATTTTGAATAAATATGTAAAAATGTACATAATAGCATATATCCTATCCAAACATAAAGCCTTTTTTACTAAGATCTCAGAAGTACAACAATCTGTTATGGGCCTTAAGAATAATTTTGATGGCAGATGAAGATATCTGTCTTCAACTGTGACAAGTGGTGACCAACAATGTTCGTTACTTATTACTCTGTTTTGTTACAGCCGTGGTAGTCCGTTATCTAACGAAGAGATACATCGGCGAGTACAGTTCGACGGGCGGTAAGTTTGATACCTAATAATTAATAATAATTAATTACAAATGTAATTTGGTTTTGTAATTATAATTATGGAAAATTGGTAGTAATTCCTTTTTTAATACAAACAATTTTTACATTTACTTATATGTATAATCATTGCTAGTATATTACTGGTAGGATATTGTAATGCGTGTTCATAGTTGATAGTCATAAGGTTAATTTGCTTGACATGAAACCCCTTTAAAGTCTGTACTATCACAGAACTCACAACACAATTCGTTTTCGTATTTATTACTGTGTCTGTTTTTTAGTGTGTAGTGAAATAAGAGAGATAATTATCTATTCAATGTTTTTGTTTACAAATTAACGCATCAAAGTTCGATTAAAATTATAGGTAGGTACTATTTCATAAATAGGCGCCTGTGTAGTGTTTGTATGAACGGATGTTTTGAAACCACTTTTGAAAAGTTTATAGATAGATAAATTAAAATTTAGTACTCGTAAACCATAAATATGCGGATTAATTATGTGGCTGTGAAGCTGTCCAAAATATTGATAGCATAATACAAAATTGTTTTGTAATAAAGCCGGCGTGACTTGCGTTGACAACGCACCGTGGATTAACTTCGCGTCGTTTGATCGTTGTTCGTATATCAAGTTGTCAGTGTTGCGCGAATGTATTAATTACCGAAGAGCCCTTAGATAGGGCTCAACGTAATGCCAACTCGAGTGCCAACGTACGGTTTATTTGCGATATTGGCAACGGCCGCACAGAGCCAAGGCTGGCCGAGGCCGGCGCCTGCATAACTCGGCCATTGACTTCCCAAATGATAGTCAAAAAATTTCAATTCCCCACATTGCGTAACGGATTTTTCGCAACCGGCCAACATTCGAAACCAGGTCAAGAGCCAGAACTAATAAATGTTTGTCTTTATAGCGGGAGCGGTTAAATTCAAAGGATCTTGAGATATTTTCGCAATAGGCGATAAAGAAATAGCTGCATGTGAATTAGTTTTACACATTTTCTGTTAGAAAAACAACATCGTTCTGAACGTTTTTAGCATAATTGGCTGTTTGTTTTGTAACATTCAGATATAAAATTGTCCTATTAAAAAAAACAAACGATTATCTTTTTGCATGTAAAAATAATAAGGTTTTTGTAATATTTATATTTAACAATAATTTTAAAGGATTTAAACAATATTTATATTTAGAATTTTGATTCAAACCATATCTCGAAATTATGCACTACAAAGTAGAAAATTGAATCAGTACATGTATCCACCCAAGTTAAGGAGAGCTCTCTATTTCAGACTTCTTGTATCAACATCGGGTGGCGTTTGATGGAGCCACGTCGGAAGTCGAAGTTTTGGACACATGTGGTTGCGCGGTAAATATCTCGCCGTAAACTGGTTTATGGTTCATTGTTTAGATCGGGGGCTTAATTTAGGTAATGTTTTAGAAACGTGGTTGTTTGGCGGAACACCTCCGGTGGGGAGATGCGTTCGCGGTGGTTTACTCCGTTTGCGACCGGCGTTCGTTCCTGGCTGCGGCCGAGTTGCTAGCGCTACTGGAGCGCACCAGGCTGCCCGGATGTGCGGCCGTCACTTTACTCGGGAACAAGCGGGATTTGGAACATGCTAGGTAAGATTCAAATAGTTGCCTTGAATTCTTGTCCTATTAATAAGTATATATATGTGTTGAATATTTATTGTAACTTAAATGTAAGCGTAAATTTATGTACATATCCATATCATATTTATATCTTTACAAAAAATGCTTAAGTGTGCAAGCAGATGATGGATAGATGTTTGGATAATCAGTAGACTGATTAAATTTAATAAAATATTTTTGTTATTTAAAAATCTGTTTTGTATAAACTGTAATATTTATTATAGGAAGTAGTCGGCTTAAAACGTGTTTGTCAGTTGCAAGCATTTTCTATTAGGATTTACGAGCGTTACGTATTTGGGATATGTTGCGTTATTATCATAGGTTCATGATGAATTGTAGACATTTTAATTATGTTGTCTTTTTAATTAGGTAGTATTATTGTATGACAGAGTGGTCCACGCAGAGGAGGGTCAGGAGCTGTCGCTCCGGTTCGGATGCCAGTTTTACGAGGTGTCTGCGGCGGAGTCGTGCGCGGGCGCCGCGCTCGCCTTCCACGCGCTGCTGCGCGAGGCGCGCGCGCTGGCGCTGCTGCTGCCCGCGCCGCGCAGGAAGCTCGCCGCCTACTCCGTCTCTAAGGTGAACTGCGTTTTATGTTAATTATACTATTTCAATTCGAAATTTAAAAAACCATCAGTACACCAACGTAACAGAATATATTCATCGTTAAGTTTGTCTATCTTTTGAATTTTTTTTTGTTCATCGCTACAGTTGACGGTTCTGATTTTGTTTTGTCGTTTTGGTAATTGGTTAGTTTTGTTTTTAATGTTTTCTAATAATTTGTTGTTTTACAGGTAATAGGCACGATATTCGGTAAAAACAGCAAGAGCGTGAGGAAGAAACGGCCGTCGTTGAGCATTTGAACTACGATATAATTTATTATTAAATAATAGACTGCATTAGATCGTAAGTTAATTATAGGGACCGTTATCGGGTCATTGTGATGCATCTCATATATTAATATAATAATGTTATAGTCGAGGAGAGAATTGTTTTGTTCTGGGTGCGTTTATACAGAAACTGATAATGAACTGAGTGAAGCATGAGAATTATCTTGTTTATCACGTCTTACTTGTATCTTGTTTATCACCCGATTGATTTTATACGTACGCAACATTTTAAAAAGACTCTGCATTTAGTTTGTCGATTATAAGATTTAATTTCGTACTTCTGATATGTATATGAATGTTATAAAAAATGACATGTAAACCATATTTAACATTATTATGATAATTGATGAATAATTGTTTTGGTTTTTTACTGCAAGAAATTTCTGTAAATATAAATCCACAGTTGTAAATAGCGCTTTAGTTTTAAACGATTTAGATCGAACCTCGCATTACAATAAACACGGTGTTGACGATGACGACATTTTTGTAAATAAAATGACAAACATAAATATAAGTTTTTTATAATAAAATTGTATATTGAAATATTTATTATCAGTTTTATTTTGAATTCCTTACTCTTAATGTTTGGTTGGGATTATTTCGTCAATACCAAAATAGCGCCTACGGCGGTACCATTGACCGGTTGAGTGGGTTTTGAAAAATATTTCTTTTCTTTTTTAAAAAGAATGATATACAATATGCGTAATATCACGCAGTAATCCCCGAACAGGTAGGTAGAGGCGAATAGTACACTCTCACGTCCCAACAGATACTTTTACGTACCACCAAGGAATAGGTGGTAAGGCTATTTATTACAAGATAAGAAAAACCTTGACAATTTGTTTATTATTTAATTTTTTTTACACATGTTTTATCTTTTAACTTCTATGTCCAAATTATAAAACGTATTTCTTTACGATTTGGAATGAAAAGTAGATGGTATTTTTAATCAAACTGGTTATAATTAAAAACTTTAAGATTTCGTTTTTGGTGTTATTTACTGCATTTTATATATCACAAAGCGACCAACATTTATAACCTAACTTTTTAAGTGGTATCCAAATAATATTCCTCAAAAGGAAGGTAGCTCGTGGGCGTCCAGAAATTTCTATGACATCGAAGTCTCCAATAAAATAAATTACCGTCTTACAAGAATAGAAACTACATTATTTTTATTGCAGAGAAACTCGACGCGAAGACAAAGGCGGTGACGATGTGAATTTATTTGTTCGCACCTAATACGAAAGAAATATGTGTAGGTGCTAATATTTTAACTGAAATGACAATTTAATTTGAGGCTTGTTAGAAACAGTACGTTTTCACCTTCTCTTGTCTATTGATTTCTATAGTTTCAAGTAAACAAATAATATTTTCAGATTATATGTTTACGTACATTCTGGTTTTTCTGAAGACAGACGTGAAAGATGGAAGAAAGACATGAAATATGATTATGTACAACTAAATATTTACAATAGAAAATACAACCATAGGTAGGTACCTACAATATTTCGTACAGAAAACATGATTAAGTTGATTATATGTACCTATAGTTAGAAACGTTAATTTATATTCAAATCTGAAATTTAGAAAACATTTGATATAGCTACAGATATGAATAATTTACAATTAACACCCTATTAATATTTCATATTTTCTACTATATATCATTTGTAGGCGATTTGTATTATTTATGATAGAGAACAACATTTCCTAAGCACATTAGGCTTTAATAAGATCTCGTTTGAGACAAGTATCCGAGTCACGTTGACCGAACGCGACAAGCCGTGGTGTTGTAAGGGGTGTATCGACCGGGCTAGCAGCCAGTGGTCGGAGAGAGTCTAGCGGCCTTGCCAGGAGCACCCACTCTCTGACAACGATCACTTGATAACGTCTAGCGCGGATATAAACAGAATGTGTCGGCACAAGTTCACAGGTACTTAAACGTGAAAGCCGGTAGCGACAGGTGCGAATTGGGTGTAACCGGGAGAAATTTTGCAATAAAAATGATACAACAATAATATGCATGGAACGTCGACGTTTGATATCATTATCTGAGCGGAAATAATCGACGTACGGTCCGCCACCGCTGACGCGATAAGTGGCAGCAAGTTCAAGAGCAAGTTCGTAAATAATTTATTCTGTAGACGGGTTAGAAATGAATGGGCGCGGAGGGCAGTAAGCGACGGGCGAGCGCGGTCGTTACGCAATCGCAGTAAATGTACTCTTGCTTGTTCCGCACTCGTATTATATCGCGTATAGTTATACAAGCCATTGTGAAGATATAAAGAATATATCAAAGTCCTTAAACGCATTAACAGCGCCAACACGACGATTCTTGCGGCTGTACAAATAACAGAGCTGCGCGCGCGTGGGCGTGAATTTCATTATTTTGTTTAAATTCGCTAACATTAGCCGCTTTACAAACGATGGTAATAAATTTGAAATAAAATATTGCCCTTGAATACTCGTATGTTTTGGCCGTGGGCGAGATTTGACCGCCACGCGTCGACGATATCGTACGAAATAAACATTTTTGGGTTGGTTTATACTCGTATTCCACATGTTGCTTAAAGTCACTAAAATTTTAAGTTAAACAGGTTTTTTTTAAACGTAGCTATGTAAAAATATCCTTAAGTATAATATAATTCTATTTGGTTAACACTAAAATATAAGAGAAGAGGAAGAATGGAGTTTAATGCTAATAATTGGAATAACTAGATACGTAAACCAATTTGGACGTATAAAATATATTGAAATAAAAAGTGGTCATATGCTTTATTCCTATCTTGGGGAATCACTCACGTTTTATCGAGACTAAACAACACAATGGTAATAAATTACAAAGTTACCGTAATAAAGAAAGTGAATAAAGAAATTTATTGTACAAAGTCTGGTGTTAATTCAATAAAAAAGGTCAAGAACGTCCGACCTTTTCCGGTAATCGCAAATTTAGTGTCAATTAGAGAATGTAATGAATCAACATTGATTGGTGAGTGAAAGCATATAGATTTAATCATGCAGGATTCATCGAATACTTCGAATGGGCTCGCCACGATTTAACGATCTATCGACAAGCAATAATAAAGATAACTCGTTTATAAAGTCATTGCATCAATATTTGATCTTTCTTATCTTTATCGAAGTTTAAAAAAGCTGAACGCGAACAGACAGACATTGATATGAAGAAGCTGTTACAAAAAATAAAAAACGACGCTTTGTACTACGCACGGCTACATTTTTATTTTGTAAAACAAGGGTAAAAAAATGGTCGTGCGGGCGTAATATTTCTCATACATTTTTACGGAGGCGTTATTCTTGATACATTAATAGCTAAAAGAAAACAACATAAATCCGCACGACGATATTAATAGACTATCTTTTTATGGGAAAATATTGATACGAATTGCGTTCGCGACGTTTTTACTAGACGCCGGCGATAAACTTAGCACGTTTCCGAGCATGTTGTCCTTTCAATTTGTCGCTACTTTTTCTCCGTGCCGGAGAGATATACGCCTGGAACGATCGCGACCTCTGAGCGAACGTCGCAGTGACGGCAGTATGACATATACATACGATACTCGCATCGTCGTGTTCTTGATGGGCGATACAGCGTCCTATCGGTCACTTTCATCTCTCACGTTAGATTAAACGATTAGCCGATTACTGGTGTCGTCTAATTGCTCGCGTTTGTCTCGCCGGACGGATCTTCACGCATCGCTGGGAATAAAGAGATTACTTAATGCAATGCTCACTGATTCCTCATGACATCTTATTACAACCAGAAATAATCTGTTTTTTTCTCTCCACATCTTTTTAGTATCTTTGTTGGTATGTTAGGTTTATTGATTGGTGATAATCACGAATTTTTAATTCGTATTCAATGTATACTGTTAGATAAACAAGGGTAAGTTTAAAGGTGTCCGCTTTCTTGTTGTTAGTTGTTACGGCCAAACATAATCGTAAGCGTAACAGACATTAACATAACAACAGGATGTAGGAGACAGAGAAATAGGATTCAAGTATGATGTGAAGAAATATTAAATGTGTATATGATAACTTATTAGACACTATAAAGTTTTTCTAATTTAGTTTTTCTAGTAAAAGCTCAGAATCTGGATAGGAGCCCGATGCATGGCAATAGGCTCACCAACTATTCCATAGTGGGACGTAGGCGTAACGTGAAACGTGGGAATGTTCTGCACTCCTCTACCTACCTCTTTGGGGTAACAGGCGTAATGTTATGTTTGTTTGTTTTGTTTCAAAAATAGCTGTAGTTCTATTACAAACATTTTTTGGTCAATATTTGCCAAATTCGTAAAAAAGTTTCTCTAAAAGTGAATAATTTAAAATTCTCCAAGTGTTGGAGAAGGGAGAGATAATTTTTAAAAGTATCCTACTTCTAAAAATATATTCAGCCACGTCTATGTAGCTATCAATAGCACTCTGACCACATTTTGTCCTTGTGACCATCGCGCCCGTATACTTTGCAATTTCATACAATGTAATAATGCAACTCGATAATATTTTTACGTTTTGGTCATCTACTTATTGTAATATAGAATATGACACGATCAGACACTTCGACGGATCGTTATAGATAATCGATTTGATCGATAATTTTTGAAATTAATAAGTAGGCATTACAAAGGGCGGACTTAATGCCAAGTGGTACTCAACCTTTGGGGTACAGTAAAAACAATACAGCATTGGAAATGGCAGGTGGAAAAAAAACAAAATAAATGATAATAATATATATAAACATTGATAAATACAAATATACAAAACATAAAAGATATATTGAGAGATACTGTCATGTGTTAGTTTTTATTCACTTTATATTTTTATACTTTGCCGAACTGTTTTCACAAAAATAATTCATACAAGATTCCAGTGGCGACTCAACCGTTGATGCAAAGTATGATAAGAGATCATGACATTACAATGAGACATTATAAAATTTGTGATCGTTCATGTACACTAGATATTTTAACTCGTGATAATAATGTCATAGAAAAAGTTAATCGCATCGCATCTACCGCAATAATATTTCGCTCGAGTCGTGTGTCTGCTTCTAAAAGCTGACGCGACATGCCGCTTGTCGATTACACGATTAGAATCATCGAGATAAATACAAACTTAGACATGAGAGACAGTTGATTGCTAACACCAAACTGGAACCTACGGATCTGTGATGCTATCAGCGTTCAATTTACAAGAGTTAGATCTAATTCGAGATTTCATGAAGCCGACTCCTTTATAGTTCAATGAGAATTGCTGTGCTCGATTAGTCATTACACAAGCTTCTCTGCCAGATGATATTTCGGGGAGTAAAAAATAGATCGTCCAATAAAGACGTAAATAGTATTTCCCATATTCCTATTACTGGAATGATTTGCACAATTGGCAATTTGGAGATCTTTATTATACTAGGAAACGGAAAAGGAAGTTTCTGGAGTAGGTTGGGTCACAAACTCTCTAAACTGTCTAAAGCCCGTTGGACTTTCTTGGAGGTTCTTACGTGATGTTATCCTGCACCATTACAGCGAGAGGTGTCCAATCCTCGAAAGACACATAATATTTTTAAACACAGAGAACCTTAGACTCCCGGAAATGTGAAGCTGAATTTTAAGTTTCCATGTTCTATTATTTGTTATGGTGTCCATTATTAATATGCTGTCCATTATTAGTTACCGTAAATGACATAATAATCGCAGTTTCAATATTAACTTTAAAAAACAGCTCAAATATACCGTTGACATACCTGTTACATTATTGCATAATTATGTTTCTATTCAATTCGAAAGGCGTTTAATGTGTTGCTTGATAATAAATGGAAAAAGAAAATGTATTTGTAAATATTTTGCTTAATGTGTTGCAAATGTCTTCAACCTTTCGGCTGCTTTCGTACGCAGATATGTTAGATGTTACAAACAAATTGTATAACAGAGAACCGGTAGGCCAAATGGTATCAAATTAACCACTAATGGACTTTAGGAGATAATCAGTGGGGCACCTGTCTGACGGTTGACGAATGAGTCGCGGTAGGGGACGGACGCTCATCGGAGAAAGTGAAATGATTATTGAATTAGAACATCTGGAATGGCTTTTGAACTGCGATAGCTGTATTTTGAAAGAAGTTTGAACGTGGTAAAAATTGTAAGGTTCTATTAAATTTTTATTTCAGAATTTTCAGTTCTAAATTTATCTCACCTGCTATTAAGAGTAGCAATAGAGGTTGCAATTTATATTTTAATTTCCAATATTAGTGTCTAATAATAAAAAAATGTAATTTATAATATTATTTTTTATATACGAATGTGTTTGATATAGTTATTGTCAACGGATGATTGTACTGGATCGTCATGGCCCACGTTACCTAAATTAACGATAACAAACACTTGAACTTATGATACTACCTACTACACCAAGTATTAAGCTTAGTATTACAAACAAAAAAGAAATATTTCAGCAAGGACATATGCGTATCGCGAGATGACCTGATGTTTTGCGGTTTTCGTAGATGTGGGTACAATTTCATACGACAGAAATAAGTAGCTTATCCTTTGATGTGTAAATTAGAGCGTACTCGGATTAATGAACGGATTTACTTTGAGTTTAGGCATGATTACTATTTGCTGTAATATATTTTAGTTAAATAAAAAAGATAAAGCTTAGGCAGTGAAATAATTTGTGCTCTGCGACCCCTAACTGTCAGATCCACAGTGGGAAATATGAGAAAAAATCCTCTATGAAATTGCATTTGAGCAGTCATTAGCTTATGTCTGGCAGTGGACTCAGATAGGCTGATGATGTGATAGGATATGAAAAAGATAAGATACGAAATGTCACATCCAGTTCATTTTGCATCTATAATTATATATTGTCTGTCCATAGCTCGAAGCGAGTTCGCAGATAACGCTAAATAGCTAATTTGTATTTGTAAGCTACACGTTGCGCAAATCTTGTCACATGTTGCATGAAGCTAATGAGACTGACTGACGGCTACCGTAATGTTTCTGATCGGGATCTTTGACACGTTCTGTTATGAAGTTATGATATGGCTAGTTAAAGCTCGCTTTCGACGAGGCGTTTTGCGATTGGCGTCTGTTAAAAAAAATGTGGACTTCCCTGGTCTTATAGAACTGTACAGTGGTCTGACGAACTTTATTGTATACAAATGTTTGTTCAGTATATCTGAGTTTTGTTGTTCTTTAGAATTATCAGTTAAATTACATTGAATTTTTAGATTTTTGTCTGTACGTGCTATATTTATAACTTAATAAGGGTTCTGTTTTAGGCTACATTTATTTAGAAAAAAAATCCTATTTTTGTAAAGACCAACAGCAAAAGGATTAAACATTGGCGTTTTGTAATCAGGACAAAACACGCGACTATCACATGTATTAACAGTCGTCAGACGCATTGTAGACATTACTGAATGTTACGTGGGTACCTTGTTAACAGTGTGTGTTACGGTGAGTAAGAAAGTGTCTTGAGCAATGTCCCGCTCGATGGAGCTGTCACGCATCTAACTGTATTTAAGGTTACGAATATCAATACGCATATCACTGCATTAACCATTTTTACTTTCACATGCGTTACGCATACATGTTTACTTATGTACTAACATATATTCATTTTTGATAGGGTTTTCTAACTTTAAAAACGCAAGATACAAGTATATAGGTACAATTGTTACACATTTTTGTTCACTGAAAATGATTAGAAAATAATTAAATTACGTTTATGTTATACCCACTCTCTATTCCATGGCGGAACGTAAACATAGCTGGTCAAGCGAGCGAACTGCTCTGCCTAACTCTTCGGGGACTACGGGCGTAATCTTATGTTATTAAATTGTGTATCCGTTTAACTTACGTATGTGTATTTTATAGGATAGAGCGAATAATTTCAGACCTATTCGAAGCCCTTCTTTATAAGCTCACGCTATTCATAGACTAGTTGACAGACTCAGTATAAGTTCGTATACCGTACTTAAGAATCGTTAATTAGTAAAATATTAAATATTTTCCCCCCTTAAATTAATATACCGTTATCATTTACGCTAAAAATTCATATAAGACGTTGCGAGAATGGATCTTTGTGTGTGTGACGACTATTTTGGAAATTTTTGATTAGCATTTCTATGCCATGTACCTACCTTTTTAGTGTAACAATTTGTAAACTTAATATACCAACACTCAAACAGAGACTAAACTTTCTGTTGTTGTGAAGAAATTTAAGATCCTTAAGCAGTAACAAATAGGTCATCAAACTCATCTATAACTAAGTAGTAACAATTATATCGAAAGGGAGAGTTTATTTTCTCGAAACTAAAATTGATTGATATTGTATGATATAGAAGGCTGGAACTTATAGTGTTAACAGAGTTGCAAATTATGGTGTAGGATACACGTTTTCACTCAACCCGTTCATTATCTAGGGGAAACCATAAATTGACCATAACCACGGAGCATGGCTACATGCACCGGATCCACAGAATAGTTATCAGATAGACCTGCCTTCAGCGATTACTAAATATAACAATCAATTAACCAAAAAGCTTGTTCATAATAACTTTAATATTCCTTAAAATAACCCTTTTAATTTACGATAAAAAAATGGTAATAAAAAGAAAATGTTGTTTTAATTAATTAATATTTAGATTTCTATATACATAATTGAGATTTTTTTGTTATTTAGCATAATTAGAACTTTAAAAGTTCATTACAAAAATATTTCAATTAGAGAGAAGTGGGCATAAATAGAAAATAATATTGCATTTATGAATATTTAGTTTTACTAAGATTACTGTACGTATATTTGGATTTTATTCTAGGGAAAAATATTTTGTTTATAACTAGCTGACACGGCAAACGTTGCTCTGCCATAGAATGTTTTTTCTAGTAAATATTTAGGTTATTAAACGTAACTTCACGCCTGTAATCCTCGTAGAGATAGGCAGAGGAATGCAGAATACTTCCACGTTTCACCGGTTACGGTTAGGTCTCACTATGGAATGGGTGGTGAGCCTATTGCCATACTCCGGGCACAGATTCAGACTCCGAGCCACTACTTGAAAATTTAATTTAGAAAAATTTTGTAGTACCCAACCCGGGAATTGAACAAAGGACCTCCCGATCGGCAGTCGCATTTGCAAACAACACTACCAACGAGGCAATCGACAAAAAAACTGCCGACAAAAAAATATTCTCCGACTGACCAAATATACACCAAACAACTTCACAAAAATCGGTTAAGCCTTTTCGGAGGAGTTCGACTATTAACACTGTGACAAGAGATTTTTATACATATAAATACATATATTACATGTGAAAAAGTAAAACCCAAAAGAGGAGTTACCCAAATAGAAAATACTGTCTATTACTTAATATCATATTCAAAGATGTTTTTTCAGTGCAGAATAGTCATAGTACTCGTAGGAACTAAGGAATAAAAATTCATCAGCCAACGGGGTAGACCGGAAACATTTTATTTAAATGTACATACGATTTTATGTAAATGTATGAAAATTTATCATACATAGTTACGAACATACAATGAAATAAAAATTTACTTTTAAAATATGTATTATAATACGTTAACTGAGACCATCAAAATGAAGTGAACGTATTTACACGATGAATAAAGAAATATTAAATTATTTAGCTAGAAAAATAACTTAACGAAATAAAATTTACGGGGAGATAAACGCGAGATGTTACGTTACAGTTAACCTATAATGGACTAAAACATACGACTAGATTTGCCAATAATTTCCCACCACGTAACGCATACAACATACAACATTAGGTATCTATATATCTGATTAATTTCTTGTCTGTTTACGGGCTACCCAATATCCAAACAAGTCCATTGACCTGCTATTAACTTCCTAATCGAATCTTGCGAACAGTTCTGAGTATCCCTTGGAAACAGGAAGGCATGACCACATGGCGTATAAGGCAGTCAGCCACGATCTATCCGTAGTTCCTACAATGTTCCGTGCCTTATGGTCACACGATTTTATGGGATGTGCATTTTTTGTTAGGCGAGATTTTGTGGGAATATGAAGTCGATCGATCTTTAGCGGATGTAAAGGTCAATGGCGTACAAATGACAGCGGCGTGTACAATAGAATATGCAACGTAATAATTTTTTAACATAATAGTTTTTAGGTACACTGCGGGAGAGAGCCCGCCCCTGCGGGTCCTATGGCAACCGATGGACACAAGGGTTGGGAATCGCGCCTACGCCGCGTATTTGTTAAAAATGTTTTTGTGCCAATATTAAAATGCAGATATATTTATATATCATAGTAACCATGGTAAATAATAATTTGATAAAAACGTGAAATATATATTAATAACACGCCTGTAATCCCCGAAGAGGCCGGCAGAGGAGTGCAGTGAACTCTATCCACATAATTGAACAATTCAAAAATTCCAAAATTAATATATACGAATTTAACAATTCAAATATATGCATTAATAAAAGAAATTAGCATTGTATTTCAATCTCATTGTGCGAAAAGTTCGAATATATTGAAATAAATACATAAATTACAAGTGTTGCGTACGGACACCAAAACAAATTCGAATTTAATAAACCAGCTTACGTTACTTAAGGTGATATAAAAAGTATACGGACAAATGGTAATTTAAAATGACTCTGACATTGGCATCTCAACCTCCGGGGAAGTTTAATGGTAAAATTTAATCCGAACAGACAACTCATCGGTTACGGTTCACTAGTTCAATGACATGTATCGTAATTACTTACTGACGTAAGAATAATTAGACACCACGCGAGCGGAGACTGTGTATTTAGTTTTGGAGTTAATAACAATCCGGTTACATTGTTCGATCATAGTTTCCGTGATATTTATCCGTAAGTAGTACCTATTATCGTTCCACTCACGTGTTTATTCCCAGACTTGAGAAAGGTTCAAGCTCTTCTGTCACGCTGGTCAAATACGTATTTCCATGCTTCACACGCTTTAAAGAACAATCCTTCAATGTAAAATGTAAAATATATACAACAACATCACATATATCCTACTGTATCTGCTTACAAGACAATAAAAATAACGGTACAGTTTCCTTTCAACTATAAACCCATTACGAAATTCGTGTCATACTCATAAAAACAAAATCCTTTTGTACAGAAAGAATACGGTGTTGTCTTTTTTCGTGTTTTATTCTCTGAAGAGGAAGCGCATAACGGGGCGTATTGAGTTACTGGAGGATGCTGCGGTCCGACCCCGTAGGCGCGCCCCGTGGGATATACAGGAAGTGAGTGCCAGGTATAGAAATATGTATCTGTACCACATTAGTATATTGTGATGTATGTGAAAGTACTCTAATTGTAGGTTTGAACTAGTTCGTATTGACATTTCGAAAGATGGTAACGCGTCGTGATTGTTATTCTGGAACCTTCCAGAGCAAATTACATTTTTTAAAATGTCACACGAATCAACACATCCATCCAGCTCTTCGCACCAATACGGTCCAATGTTTACTTAACGAAATCACAAATCATCTTTATGCTGTAAAAAATGTAATATCACCGTATATCATTTTAAACAGACGATAAATTTAAAAACTTTGCCGAAATGTACTTAAAATATTTGAGGACGCACGATAATTTGTACGGCACTGTACACAAAGTTAACTCATACGACCGCAGTACTTGTAGTTAAGGCGGTGATTCATTGTCCGCCAATACTGTGAAATAAAATTATACATAGTGTACAATGTGGTGGTTTTATAATAGCGGTTTATTCGGCTCGTCATTGGATCACCCCACTTATTAATAACAGCGTTATCATTAGCACGCCGGTGCCCATCCATTAACACATGCATTACACACAACAAATGTTCTTTACACCTTTATAAATGAAACCTCAATTACGCATTTCGCTGAACTCGAGTTGTAACAACGCCCATAAATCTCTCTCTAATTGCATAGCCACTAACTGTGATATCTTTATTACATCTGTATTGAACTTAATGGCGTAATATCGCTCAGTGAGACGTTTTATTATTAATTATGTGAACACTACACATTAAATCTTGACACATAATTAAAAAACGCAATATATTACTAAGCACAAAACAAACCTTTTGTTTTTCTGTTGTTAATAAAATGTAAAATTTAATTTCAATTTTATACATATAAAGAGAGTTTAAATTTTATTACATATAGGTAAAGAAATCTAGAGAACGATTGGCAGTTTAGAACTGGAAAATTTTTGGCAAGTTTGGAAGCGGTTATAAAGTTAACAATGTAAGTTTCAGGAAGAGATTTTTTTATTTTATATTTTTCAAATTTCCGTTTACTCTATTTATCAAATTAATTAAAAGTGGTGTTTCTAACATGGTCATTTACAAAAATATTCGACAAATGTATAATATATCACGTGTAGTAAATATGATGTTTCAATGTGAACATAACTCCACATCAATATTGCGAAGGTGATCCGCGGTTCTGAACTGGTCAATATTGTTTTATTCACTCAACCCTCATTTCTTCGATAGCTAGACAAGAATTCTTAATATAAAATATGTTAAACATTCCAGCACCTTGTAATGAGCGGATGTCGGGAATCGATAGCGAAATTGTGGGCATATTTTATAATTTATTCGTCGGTGCAAACTTAAATCAGCTCTACGTCCGGAATAGTAAAACATGATTTCAAATGTTCCCGCGAGGTTTTATTGGCGCGAGGAACGTCTGCGCGCCACGAAGTTGCGGTCAATGTGGTCTTTATAACCTGGACATAGAAGCTGGATTTACATCTTCTTCAAGGGAGTTTCGCAATAAATATAGGCAATAGAAGTTGGCGCCAGTCGTTTTGAGCGTGTACTTGATAAAATCGCGCACTCGGGCGTCAACAGACAACTGCCATTTGAAATTATACTAACACTGTGTAATAAAATTCTTTTGGTAAATGTACTGTAATACAATATTGTTTAACGTATAATGTTTTCATCAATTTTAATATTTTGTATATAAGACCACAATATTTATTTTCGTGCAGCAAAGAAATTTAAAAAGTTCCGCTTTGTTGGTAACATAATGCATATACCACAAGAAAAGAAACTTGCATATGATTCGCAATATAAAGCATAAATTATTCTTTATGTTAAATTTTACACAGTTTATTAAAATTTTAATACATCATAAATTTTGCATACTACCGTGAAAGCAGTTCGTGACAAATTTTAATTTAAGCATGAAATAAGTAAAAGTAAGTATATGTGGCATCTTTTAATACTACTTCAAAATTAATCGCTCCTTGAATTGTAACATCCTGGAGAGCACTAGTTGAAGCGAAAAATAAAATCATTTTACGACAAGCGAAGGCAACACAGTGAACATAATCTTAATATAAATTACAACTCGTGACACGTTGACTCGATCTCTGCATCTCCATCTTGAGCCAGCGATAAACGCTCGAGAAATTAAAACCTAAGAGAAGATAGTGATCTCTGCGTGTGCCGTTCCGCAATCATATTGAACGATCCATCAGATAGTCACTTTAGTCACCCGCTCCACCATAAACGGACCAGCGACCGATGAAGTCTTACAAAAGCTACAGATATATACACTTATCGTTTCATGCCTATATTGTTTGATACTTCAAATTCGAATGTATGTTTAACCTTATTGTTTTGTAGGATTTTTCAAAGTTATCCTTCATTATTGTATAAAGTGATATTAATCTCAAATAGGACATAAGTAGGTTCAATAGGCCTCCTTATGTCCTATTATGTCATAGTAAGCCAATAGGCTCACCACCTA